>PGFW01004369.1:809-11250 GCA_003123925.1 Haematobia irritans
ATGTATATTGTAATTAACAAAAAACCAAAAACAAAAAAAAACCTATATGCATTTATTGAATATTTCCCCCCTTTAATTTCTATATTAAAAAATTTTATACTTATATAGTTTTATAATTGACATTAACATATCTATTATAAAATAATATACAGATTCAATTTATAATTGAATAAAATACACCTATGTATATTTTTATTGAAAATTAATGGGGGTTTCTTTGTGGAACAAATGAGAAATATTTCCCTATGGAATACTGATTCGATAAGATCTTATTCGCCATAATTGACGTAATTAGCAATTTTCTCTGTCAAGGACTAAGGCTCCCTGCATCCTTCTATGATTTGAAGAAAATATCGTCTGAAAATTATGGCGGTGGCTTATAATGATCATATTTCTAAGCAAATTAAGAAACCCTACCACTGGTATACTGGTATGTATGAGTAATAACAATTAGAATCAATCATACGATCCCTTATTTGTTTCCCATGTAGATTTATTAGAGTTGTCTAATATTAAAGCTTTCAGAGGTTTTTATTATGGACCACTTCCAGGGGGCTAATCACGGCATTCGATATCGAGCTATTTGATCGAAATCTTAAGTTTTTCGGGATGCAACGGGAGTCGATATCGAGTTTTTTTGATGCGACAGTTTTTTCGATTGTAAATTGCAATCGTAAAAGCATTTTTCACTTGTTTTTTTTATACGCCCTCCACCGATAGGATGGGGGTAATAATTAACTATGTCATTCCGTTTTGTAACACATCGGAAATTTGCTCTAAAGACCCAATAAAGTATATATATTCTGGTCGTGGTGAAATTTCTGTGTCGATCTGAGAATGTCCGTCGTCCCCGTCTGTTGAAATCACGCTAACTTCCCGAACGACAACAAAGCTTCGACTTGAAACTTGGCAGTAAGTAGTTGTTATTGATTGTAGGAGATCGGATGGTATTTGCAAATGGGCCAGTATCGGTCCAACTTTTACGTTATAGCCCACCATATAAAGGTGGGGGGGGGGGGGCGGTCCCCAAATTGACTGCGATGTTGCCTCTAAAGAGAAAGCAAATTTCATTCGATCCGGCTGAATATTTGGGTAGCATGTGTTGAATATGTCTCTACAACCATGCAAAAAGGGGTCCACATCGGGTCCATAATTATATATAGCCCCCATCATAAACCGATCCCCCGATTTGGCTTGCGGAGCGCTCTAATAGAACGCAGAATTTCATCGTCGGAGGCTGAAATTTGGTATATGGTGCTCTAACAACCATGCAAAAATTGGTCCACGATCGCTCACAATAATTATATATAGCCCCCATATAAACCCTATCCCCGATTGGCTTGCCGGAGCCTCTAAGAGAAAGCAAATTTTTCATCCGATCAGGGCTGAAATTTGTTATATGGGTCTCTAAACGAACCATGGCAAAAATTGGTCCAACATCGGTCCATAAATTATATATTGAGCCCCCATAATAAACCGATCCCTCCGAATTTTTTTTTGCTTGCGGAGCTCTAAGCAGAAGCAAAATTTCATCGATCCAGCTGAAATTTCGGTACATGGTGTTGGTATAATGTCCTCTACTTGAACCGATAAGGTAAGTAAGGCCTCGGCGGAAGGGCCTTAGCCCCCTCCAGAAAAAAATTAGGCCACCCCTTAGAATGTGAAAAACCTATATATTGATTTTCAATTATAAATTGTTTCTGTAGTATAGATAGGGGGGCTATAGCCCCCTGGTTAAAAAATGTCTAGATACGGCAATGCTAATGACCATGCATGTCCACATCGGCCCATAATTATATATACCCCCCATATAACCGATGCCCCAGATTTTGACCTCCGGAGCCATCTTAACGAGAGCAAAAGTCATCCGATCCGATTGAAAATTGGTATGTGGGTGTTAGTATATCGGATATTGTCTGCTAACAACCATAGCAAAATTGGTTCCATATCGGTTCCAATATTTATATATAGCCCCCCATATAAAGCCGATCCAGATTTGATGGAGCTCTTAGAGGAGCAACATTCATTGATTCCGAGTTCGTCAGTTGAATTAAGGCCTACGCTGTCTTAGTAATATGTCCTCCTAACACCATACAAGAATGTTCCATATCGGTCGCATTAATTATAATATACGCCCTCCCATATAAATCGAGTCCCAGATTTGTCCTCCTGAGCCTCTTGGAAGGGAGGCAAATTCCATCCGACTCCGGTTGACAATTGTTGAACATGGTGTTAGAATGTGGTCTCTTAAGAAACACGCATAATTGGTTTCATATCGTTCATAAAATTATATATAGCCCCTCATATAAACCGTTCCCCCCAGATTTTGATCGTTCGGCCTCTTGGGAGGAGCAAATCATTCCCCGGCCCGATCCGGTTGAAATTTGCACACGTGATGTTAGTAATAAGCCGCTAATCAACCATGCCAAAATTGGTCCCGTATCGGTCTATAGTTATATATAGACGTCCCCAATCACAAAAAAATTGTCCATATCGTTCAATAATCATGGTTCCGAGCGCTAGCCAAGATATCTACTCCAAATTTTATTTTAATAGAAACTATGTCAAAATGTTTATTTCTATAGAAAATTTTGTCAAATTTTATCTTCTTATAGAAACTTTAAACTTAAATTATATACGGTATTTAATCGGCCTTCTTTAGTTTGATATATCCCACGTATGGACTATGGGTTTATATATTACGTGTTAGGCGAATTTTTAAGATACCTTGCCATCGCGTGTTACCCGCGCAACCAAGCTAATACGATTGTGGATGACGTCTTCCAGTAGAAGTTTCTACCAACTCCATGGTGGAGGGGTACAATAAGCTTCGGCTGGCGAACTTGACGGCCGTATATACTTGTTTTTACATTGTTTTCGGCGCATTTAGTGTGTAGACAAATTGTTGCCAAATTTGTATAAAATTTTACATATAATGAACATCATTTTTGTGATATTTAGGATAATGCAACTCCAATAAAAGTTAAACAACAAATTGGTCCATGAGTCGAGTTCGGGAGCGGGAAGCATCCTAGCTTGGCAAAGAGGAGCCATGATAGTGAAGTGCACGCATGCCTAAGATCGATATCCAAAGAGATTGTGAATCAACCGCGCCCAATTACCGTACCATTCCGTGAAACCATAACCTTCTGGATCACTCTTGTAGAATAGTGAATGATGAAGGCTTCCCTGGGCGAAAAAAGAGGTTTAAGACGGAGACAATTGTAAAGCGATAGAATTGACGTTGACATGCTCACCAAAAATTAGTTTCCATTTGAATGCCTCCTTGCGTCAAGCCGAAATCGTCCATTGAAGCCCTGCAAAAAAGGTGACTTCTAACAGTGCCACACCATTTCAATCCATGTACTGACACCAAATAACAATGTGCTCTTTTATTCCTTATTTGTCGCCGATTATTTTATATTCATCTCATCCTCCAAATTAGGAAGGAATTCAAGGAATGTAAAAAGAGATATTGGTCCATAAGATATAATGCAATACAATTTACTTTTTACTTTGAAAATCTCAAAACATGTGTTTTTCTACATTCTAATTTTGGTGGCCGCTTAAAATTTAATTTTGTCAATTTAATTTTGTTCTGCTTCGTTTTTTTGCTGTTGGCAATGCTAAGAGAAATTGCAGTCAAATTTCAAAAATCAATCGAATGCTTGATCCAAACTTATTAATCGTAATCGACAATTTTTCGAATACGATTATGAATTCTATATGCGAAGCCGTGAATATAGGCCCCAGTTCTAGTCAAACGTATGTAGTAAACCCGTCACTTTAACATGGGTTTATCCGAGACGGGGTAAAGTTACACTTTAGGACACTAACTTGGACCATTCAAAAGGAATGAGACAACTCTTAGCCAGGACTTACGCATATATAGGTTCCCATGAACCAGTCTCGGGACAAACTCTTTGGAACCAGTTTTCATTTTGAGCATCCGAATTGCAACCAGAAAGGAAAAATATTTGCAAAGGATACTTGTGTAAAGCCTAAATAATAGATTACATGAAATCAATAAATCAACTAGAGTGTATTGGGCGCTAATAATGGTTCTGTATTAGTTTCGTAGTTGGCATTTGCACAATTTCCGACCAAATAGCATGGGGTTGATTCGCAGATTGAGTAGAAAGATGAATTTTTTCGTAGGAATTTTACCGAAAATCTCTATCAGAAATAAAATGTTGACAAAATAATTCTATAGAAATAAAATTTGACAAACAAAATGGTTCTATACGGAATAAAATTTAAAAAAAATTCTATAGAAATACAATTTCGACAATATTTTCTTATAGAAATGAAATTTTCGACAAAAATTCTGTAAGAAATAAAATTTTGACATAATTTTTCTATAGAGAGATAAAATTTTGCAAAAACTTTCTATACAAATGTAAGTTTTGAAAAAATTTGATCAAAAACTTGGTAGATTTTTTTGGTAATTTAGCTTAAAAATAGCTGGTAATAATAAATTTTTTGGCAGCTAGTGGACAGACCGTAGCGGGTAATCGCCGTATGTTGGGCAAAAGGCGACTAGCGATCAGAACAATACCCCTAGAAAAAAGAACGAAATTTATTTATAGCCGATTACTTTTATCTCAAACACGAAAATTGGTTGATTTTAGTTAAATTGCCAAATGTTGAAAAAATTTTTTATTGATTTAGATATTCGTTTTGCGCTTACTTTAATTAAATTATGAAATTTTACATAAACTGTGGGTCCTGTCTTGACTTAACATAGGTTAGGTTTAGGTGGCAGCCCGATATATCAGCTCACTTAGACCTATTCAGGTCCATTATGATACGGCCCGGCCACCACATTGGTGACTTTCTCTCTATCACTGGAGTGCTGCCCGATTCCATGTTTAACCCAGCAAGAAAAAATTGGAAAGTTTTCCTCAAACATTTCTTTTAAAGCCGATCCAGAATCCCATCGAGTTTTTTCAAACTTCGCGATTGCAGTCCTTTTGGAGCAAGTATACAAACATTTCTTCTAAAGCGCATTCGTGGGATCGCCCAATAATTTTTTTCCAACTTCCGATGCAAGTCCTTTTTGGACAAGTGCACGAAAACATTTCTTCTAAAGCGCATCTTTGGATCCCCATGATTTTCTTCCACTTCCGATGCAGTCCATTTTGGACAAGTGCACAAACATTTCTTCTAAAGCGCATCTTGGGAACCCCCAATGATTTTTTCTACTTCCGATGTCAGTCCTTGTGGATAAGTATTTAGAAAGAAAGCAATCAGGCATTTTAAGTGCCAATTTGTTACAATTAAATTTTACAAAAAATAGAAAAACTAATAAAACAAATAAAAACAATTAGAAATTAATAAAAAAAGTAAAAAAAAAAAAAATAAATTTCATCCGCGCTGGGATTTGAACCTGTGCCGATTGACTTTTTCGCTTCCATGGAAGTTCTTTTGAGAAGGTTTTGCAAATTACGAGAATTTTTAATTTTTTGTTGATTTTTAATGGAAAAAATATATTTATACGAAAACATATGCCGAAAATAAAAACTAAAAACGATGCATGACATAAAAAATATTTTTTTAAGAAAAATATTTGATAAAAAAGATTGCCGCTGGTGAAGATTCGAAACCTTGCGTTCTTATTTTTTGCGTTCATACTAATTAAAGAACCATTTCGAGAGCAATTTAAAATGTTATTCCTTGGAGTCGTATTACGATCATATATAAACATTTGAACTTGACCTGTATCGACGCTTTTATGTTCATGGCGTTTTGTGGCTGAGTGTGCTAAAGGCGTTCTGTTATGGTGCCAGCAACCCAGGTTCCAACCCCTGTCGGAGCCGAAAAAATTTTTCAAAATTGTAAAAATCTAGATAAATAGGAAAATAATTTGTGTAGGTAAAAAAACATATGGATGAAAAAAAAGTGAAATTGCGTTGAAAAAAAAATTTTTTTTTCGCTTTTTAAATTTCTTCAATTCAAATAAACTTCTAGGGCCACAAGCTTCTTAAAGCAATGCAAGAAATCCAAAATAGGGGTACTCCGTCTATGACAAGCCCATGTAAAATTCATTGGAGATGATCCAATTTGCACTACTTCCGAGATCACAGATGGGGATCACCAAACTACTTTTTTGTAAGCTCTTTTTTTGTGCTGGAAGCTCAATATACAGGGACGCTCCTTTTTTATAGCCGATCGAAACGGCAGTTCCACATTACAGTGGAAACCACTTTAGAGAAGCTTTTGCAAACCCTCAGAAGATGGTTCACCAGCATTACTGAGCGTGGATTATCCAGCCCCGCTGAAAAACATTTTGGTGTTCGGTCGAAGCAGGATCGAACCAGCGACCTTGTGTATGCAAGGCGGGCATGCTAACCATCACCACGCTGGTCCCGAACTTCACATACTGACATTTTAAAAAATTTTTTTCCTTCCAAAATATGAAATTTTTTAAAACACAGAAAAAAATATTACTTTAAATAAATAACCCTGGAAATTCATTTTTATTTTTTTGTACCTTTGACTCAATCCTTTCGTCATTTTGGCTACAACTTTTCAAGGCGCATAAAAAAAAGAACTAAAATTTAGTTTATTTATTATTCCAGTTAAATTTTAATTAAAAATTAAAATCCATAGAACACTTGAATTGGTAAAATATTAATTTATGATTCCACAAACGACAAACTCCATTTTATGTCGAAAATAAAATCGAGCGTCTTAATTTTGACGAAGGATGGGTGTCCAAAAAATGTAATACTATAAAAAGAAACATTCTTGGCCTTCAATTTAGTTGCAAAGGATTGTATGATTTGTGTGAATACATACGTGTTTATGTCCCTTGAACTCTCAGATCACTTTTTTCTGTGTTACAAAAAGCTTGGCTAACCTAGTATTCTTCCCAACCTAAGGTAAGGGGGTTTTGAAATTAATTTGCTATTTCAAGTTATTCATACGTCGAGTGGTACAGTGTAGTATGGTAAAATTTGCTGATATGAAATAAAAATCAGCTTACGCAGTACATCACACATCAGATGACAAAGAGACACAAATGAAAAATTCATTTAAAAACAACAACAACAAAAAAGCCACAGCAAACATATTTATACGACGCAATACGAATGTACAGCCGATAATATGATTGTAAATCACAACAATAAAACATAAACCACGAATACAAATGCAGAACGCAAAGAGAAAACAGATAGAGATAATAATGGTTGCAAACGAAGGCTTTGTGAGATGGGCTGGTTGATCATAGTGGTCAAAAACTGAAATAAAAAATAAGCATACGCCACGAATGCCACGTTCAGCAATGTGACTATACAGACTGTTGTTAAGATTAATTAAAAAGTGAAAATGATTGCAATTCAAGAATTGTCGCATTGTCAAATGTCATAACAATTTACAAACGCATAATACATTGACATATTTTGTTATATTTCAAATTTTCGTCCGCGAATGTTCATTTTTCGAACATTTGTTTTCTTTGTTTTGTATGCTACAAACATATGGTTCGGTTTTCGTATAAAAATTCGTATTAGTTTATATGAAAATTTTCAAACATTTAAAGGTTTGGATAAAGAAAACTTTGTTTTATGGAGTAAAATCACATATTTATACCCTTCACCACTACTGTGGTACAGGGTATAATAAGTTTGTGCATTTGTATGTAACGCCAAGAAGGAAAAGTCTGAGACCCATCGTTTAGTATACCGATCGTCTTAGAATTAAATTCTGAGTCGATTTAGCGATGTCCGTCTGTCTGTCTGTCTGTCTGTCTGTCTGTCTGTCTGTCTGTCTGTCCGTCTGTCTGTCTGTTGATGTATTTTTGTGTGCAAAGTACAGCTCGCAGTTTTAGTCCGATTGTCCTAAAATTTGGTATAGGGTCCTGTTTCGACTCAAAGACGATCCCTATTGATTTTGGAAAAAATTGGTTCAGATTTAGATATAGCTGCCATATATATTTTTCACCGATCTGGTCATAATTGGCGTGTATATCAACCGATCTTCCTCAAATTCCTTACATCCGAATATTTGATGAGTCTCGAAAAACTTGCAAAATATCAGCCAAATCGGTTCAGATTTAGATATAGCTCCCATATATAGCTTTCGCCCGATTTACACTCATTTGTCCACAGAGGCCAATTTTTTGCTCCGATTTAGTTGAAATTTTGCACAGGGAGTAGAATTAGCATTATAGCTATGCGTGTCAAATTTGGTTGAAATCGGTTCAGATTTAGATATAGCTCCCATATATAGCTTTCGCCCGATTTACACTCAAATGACCACAGAGGCCAATTTTTTGCTCCGATTTAGTTGAAATTTTGCACAGGGAGTATAATTAGCATTGTAGCTATGCCTGCCAAATTTGGTTGAAATCGGTTCAGATTTAGATATAGCTCCAATATATAGCTTTCGCCCGATTTACACTCATATGACCACAGAGGCCAATTTTTTGCTCCGATTTAGTTGAAATTTTGCACAGGGAGTAGAATTAGCATTGTAGCTATGCGTGCCAAATTTGGTTGAAATCGGTTCAGATTTAGATATAGCTCCCATATATATGTTTTTCTGATTTCGACAAAAATAGTCAAAATACCAACATTTTCCTTGTAAAATCGCCACTGCTTAGTCGAAAAGTTGTAAAAATGACTCGAATTTTCCTAAACTTCTAATGCATATATATCGAGCGATAAATCATAAATAAACTTTTACGAAGTTTTCTTAAAATTGCTCCAGATTTAAATGTTTCCCATATTTTTTTTACTAACATTGTGTTCCACCCTAGTGCATTAGCCGACTTAAATTTTGAGTCTATAGATTTTGTATAAGTCTATCAAATTCTGTCCAGATCGAGAGATATTTAAATGTATGTATTTGGGACAAACCTTTATATATAGCCACAACACATTTGACGGATGTGATATGGTATCGAAAATTTAGATCTACAAAGTGGTGCAGGGTATAATATAGTCGGCCCCGCCCGACTTTAGACTTTCCTTACATGTTTTAAATTCATAATTTTATAGACTACCCCTCACTACAAATGAGTTCACAAAAGGAGGAGGCTTTGGATTGAACTAGCATTTCAAAGCTTTAGACAATTTCTAAATTAAAAGAGAAAATCACTAAGCTATTTTCATGCTGTGTTTTGCAGATAAACAGTGTTTACATTTTCACTAAATTTTCTGTTTTCATTCTATTTTAATTCTACAATTAATCTTTTTTTGATAAATTCAAATTCATATTCAAATCAAATAATCTTCCATTTCAAAACATCACTGTATTATCCCAATTTATAAAACTCTGTTTTAGTACCATATATTGCAACCTCTGTTGGTTTTGTTTGCAAAACAAAATAGATTCCACATACACAAATACTTCAACCGGTTTTAATAACACACACACCACTCTCAACCACTCGCATTAACAAAGCAATTTTGTACTTTGTTCTCTCTCGACAATCGCATTCATCTCTTTGCATCAGTAAAATGGAAACACAGCTGTATGTATGAGCCCTAGCATATCGGTAAACCGTTTTTAAAACAAATTTAAAAAATTTTGAACTGCCGAAAGGTTTGAAAGAATAAGGGGGTAAGAAATTTTTTTTTTTTTTTGGTAAAAAGAAAAAAATTAAATCCAACCAAATAAGAGAAAGAAAAAGAAGAAAAAACGAGATAACCCCCCAATAAATACCAAAGCCTAAACCAACCCAAAAAAAATAAAAAACCAGTTTTTTTTTTTTAGTTTTTTTTTTTTTTTTTTTTTTTTTTTTTATGGCTGTTTGGGTTTGTTTTTCCCCAAAAAACAATCAAATAAAACAAAAAGACAAATAACAAAAAAAAATTGGGAAAAAGAAAATAAGCCACCCAAACAAGGTAATTTAAGGAAAACCTTCAACAAAAAATAAAACCAAAAACAAACAACTTACCCAAAAAATGCACTCAATTGGTTAAAAACCAATAAAAAACCCCCAAAAAACTTTGAAAAAATTTTTAAAATAATTATCGTAAAACCTTAATGACCAAAAAAAAAGGGAAAAAATTTAAAAGCCAAAAAAAAAAAATTTACAAAATTAAAAAAAACCTTTTTTTATTAATTTAACAATTGAAAAAAAAAAAAAAAAATTGTAAAAATGGTTTTTTATTTTTTTTTTTTTTTTTTTTTTTTTTTTGTTTTTGAAAAAAAAAAAATTTTTTTTTTTGAAAGGTAAAATTTTTTTTTTTTTTTCTGTTTTCCTTTTTTTTTTTTTCCAAATTAAATGGGCGAAAGTTTAAAAAAAATTTGTTTGTTGTGCCGGAAAAAGAAAGGCCCCTTTTTTTAATTGCCCCCCCCCCCCAATAATATTTCCCCCCCCCCCCCCCCCCCCCCCCTTTTTATGAAGGCCCCCCGTAAAAAAAATGCCATGTTAAAAAAAACGTTGGGTAAAAAAAAAAAAATGGGTTAAAAAAAAAAATTGTGGGGT
>PGFW01004374.1:0-12183 GCA_003123925.1 Haematobia irritans
ACTATAGGTATACTTCCGCTTTCCTACGTTTTATTAGGTCAGAGGACGACTGGCATTTTGGTCTGCGTATAACGAACCTTCTGAATGGTTTGGCTGGCCTCCACTTTCCTCCTCTCCACCCCATTCAAGTAAGTCTAACAACGACAACATAAAGTGCAATAGATTCTTTAAGGATTGTGTGAAGTTTTACGGAGGATTTTTAGCCGGTTTCATCTGTTTTTGTTATATTAAATGATTGAAATTGTGGGAGGGGGCATTCGGTGGAATAAGATTAGGCGGTTGGGGGGCGATAGTGGCAGAAGATGACTTGAATGGGTTGCAAGTAATTTCACATACGCTTTGGAGGCTCTCAATTGGTCGGTAGCTACATCATCGCATCAAAGGATTTCGCCGCTTTTTCTCTCTCTCTCCATGCCATCTCCCTCGTTACGTCTAATGCACACTTAACACATTCTGAATTCCAATTGCATCTTCAAAGAAAATCCATTCGAACTTTTCCTTTTCATTGGAACTTTGGTAATGTTTCTTTGGCGAGACTTTTTAATTTTTTGGCACAAATTGCACAAACAATACCATGGGATGCAATCACCGCCTGCCAGGTTTGGCCAGGCTTCGAGTTAAAGAAGCAAGCTTCTCAATTACTTTACCGCATCCATCAACCATGCCTTTGGCGTTTAAGGGCGGTGGGAGTTATTCGCGACAGCAAACCAGCGCATTATTGTAGGTTTCTGCTGCAAAAAACGCATGGCTGTTCTTTGCCGCAGTTGCTGCCGCAAGTCCAGGAGTATGAAAAACACTTAAGCCATAGAGCTTTTATGTTTCCGCTCATTTCCACGCTTTCCGCCCAAGCAATTACTCATGCAGGTAGCCTTAACTTGCCACACGAAAATACACACCTTCACATAAAACACACACACTCAAATAAATATAGGTTTTCTAGGGAAAAATATTACGTCCTGTATTGCAGGTAGCACTACCCTGGTTAAGGTAGACAAATTGCAACTCCAATTCCAGCACATTTAAGCAGAAGCGGTTGTTACACTCTGTATACTGTAAATTGGAAGCAAAGTATATCAAACGGCCGGCCCAGTTCGGCCAAGCCGAATCTTATGGTTTTTTTTCCATACCAAGGATCCAAAAGCGATCCGTTTGTCACATCTGCTGGTTTTTATCGGGAGCCTCCAAAAATTTAAGGTCGGATCGGTATTGCAAAATTGGCCATATCCGCGACCACATCTTACGTTTATAGCCAAACTACTCTCGACAACACGCACTCCTCAATGTTCTCCACACCTCCACTACGTCCCGCCTCATAATACAACGGATCCAGATTTGGCTTGCGGGATCTTCTTGGAGGAGAAAATTTCATCCGATCAGGTTTACAATTCACGGTACGTTCGGCACTTGTTAATATGCCTCTAAGCCAGTCGCACAATCGGTCCATAATTATATATAATTCCCTTATAAACCGATCCCCAGACCGGTTGACCTCCGAAGACCTCTTGGAGCGAAACCAAACATTTACATCCCGATCCTAGTATGAAATTTGGGAGTTCGGTGATTGATATATAGCATTTTAACACCCATGCAAAAAATTATCTTCCATATCGGTACCATAATTATATACAACCCCATCCCACATATCTTGGCCTCCTGCCCCCCACCGCATTCCCAGGCATTGAATTTCCGGAGCTTTCCCGCGAAGTGAAAATTTGACATCGCGATCTCCAGCTCACGTCCGGTGTTTAGTATATGCCCAGTGCATAAACTATTATCATGTTGTGACTCCCATATAAACCGAAGTCCAAATGTGACTTCTGGACCTTTTGCGCAGGATTAAAATCATCCGATACGGGGTCTGCTCTCTAGTTACTGCTGCGAAAATCGCTTACATGGCGTTATACAGGTATTTTTAATTCTGACGCTTATTACCCTCCACTCATAGGTTGGGGTGTTAAACTTTGCTCACTTCCGTTCTGTACACACATCGAAATTTTTGCTCTAAGACCCCATACAAGTATAATATATTCTGCTGTCGTGGTGAAATTCTGAGTAGATCTAAGCCATGTTCCGTCCCGTCATGTTTAAATCACCTAACTCCCGAACGAAAAAAACTATCGACTTGAAACTTAGCCATAGTAGTTATTAATTGAATATGATGCAAATTCGGGCCTATAATCTGGACCGACCTTTTACGTATAGCCCCCGTTACACAACGACCCCCAGATTTTGGCTCGGAGCTCCTCTTAACAGAAGTTAAATTTTTTTATCCGGTCTCCAACAACCGAAAAAATTGTCCATATCCGGTCCATAATTATATATAAATCGGTGCCAGATTTGACCTCCCGCACCCCTTTGGAGAAGCAAAATTCATTCCTATCTTTGAAATTTGGTACCGTGGTGTATCTGTTAAATGGTACTTTAACAAGGATCCCACCATGCTTAGAAAAATATGTTTTATATTGTTCGATTATAAACAAAAATGTGTTTCGGGCACCAATTTTTAAAAACAATATATTTAGTGCCAAACGTGTATGTTCCTAAACTACACAAAAAATTGTCTTGGGACAACATATGTTAATTATGTTAGAAATAATATTATGTTTGGGCATGATTTGTTCATAAAAATTAGTATGTGTGATGTAAAACATATATAAATTTCACAAATTTCGAGTAAAACGATAATATAATGTTGTGATACTTTATTTCAGAGAGCGACAGAAGGAGAGAGTTAGTTATAGAGAAAGAATTCAGAGATGGAAACGGGAAGCGTTGAATTTAAAAACGATATCAAACATACACAGCGAGGAGAAGAAATTAGAGAGCAATTTCTGTGAACCGCTGTATGTTGTTTCGGAAAACTGTTTCATTTAATTTGGAATATTAGACATGAATATCGGAATAAAGCAGAATTAGGACATATCGGAACCAATGAGAATAGACATTTGAAAAAAACAGTTTATTTGTATTACAGAAAAAGATGGGAAGAACTCAAAAATTTCGTGGAAGTGAAAATTATGTGAGGGAATGAGCACAATATTATTTGAGGAATTATTCCAAGCATATACTATTTTTGGACTTCAAAATGCTTCCAAACATATAACTATGCTTCACATAAACAAACATATTAATGTTTCGGCAGTATCAATAATATATGTGCTCCTGCAAATATGTGGAATATGTTAGAGAAGCGATTTTTTTTGAGGTGCGAAAAATGATCCACATCGGTCCATAAAACCTTACGTCGTCATATAGCCCCCATAATAAAACGATCCCTAGATTCTGGTTTCTGGAAGGCCTACTTGGAGGGGCAAATTTCCGATTCATTTGAAATTTTATATTTTGTGTAAGTTATATGGACACTAACAAACATGCCTAACATAGGTCCATAGTCGGTTCAATACTAAAACGACCCCATAATTTTCAATTCTGGCACTCTGATAATACTACCGCCGCAAAAGTTATATCGGTTTGTAGTTATTTGTAGACTTACCTATACATACCTTTTTGTCTAATATATACCACGTATGGACTAACTTTGTTTAGGATTTTAAGATACCTTGCCATCGGTAGGTATTACCACAACCCAATGTAATTACATTGTGGATGACAGTCTATATGTTGGGACTTTCTACTTCATGATGGAGGATATACTGAAGATTGGAAATTGGTCGGTACTTACGCCGGTAATATACGTTGGGGTTTTTATAATTGTATTTGTTTTATAATATTTTATTATTTTTTTACATTTTTATTTTGTAGCTTGTTAAAACTAAAATTAACTGTCACATCAATAATATCTGTCGGCTGTCCAGACGAGCTGTTTGGAATGATAGCACCCTGAAGTGGGTTCGCAATACGATCAGACTACACCCAAAGAAAAGTAGATTCTAAAATCAGTTTCAAATTTCTTATTTTTTAGCCTGAATTCGTACTTAAAATTTTAAGCTACGCCAAATACTAAATATTTTAAGTACGCCAAATACAACTAATAATTTGTGCAATTCAAGACATAACGTTTCGATTTAAGCTTGTTTTTAGTTAAACAAGGAAATTGTTACTTAAATTTGTCTGTGAGAGTTAAGGTGCTGACAGCGACAAAAATATACACCTCAAAACAAATCGACCTCTCTAACATATGTCCAAACTATTTTTGCAGGAAGCACATAATATTATTTGGGATACTGCCGAACATTATATGTTTGTTATATGAGAAAAATATTATATGTTTAGGAAGCCATTTTGAGCCCAAAAAAAATTTATTATATGCTTGGAAGAATTTTTTCCCCAAAGAAGATTGGTTGCTCATCCCTAAACATAATTTTCACTTCCACGACATTTTTTTAGTCATCTTGGCACCTCTTTCCTGTAATACAAATAATGTTGAAGAATTATTCAATTTTTATAATTTTTTTTTAAAATTTTACCTTTCGCCTGACGGACAAATCGAACCGAGGACATACAGTTTGTTAAGCCCACACTACCACTGAGCTACGTAGCTGTTATAGTCACAGAAGACAATTATCGTTATAGTTACATTTATATAGCATAGTTTGCAGCGCACGAGCCCATGCCAACATAACGATTAGTCTTAACAGAAACATACATGTCGTTTGGCAACGTGGAAGGAGTTGTTTAGATGTCTTGCCGTACATGCAAAGGTCGGGGTTCCAATCCGCTGCTCCGACCAAAACACCAATTGTTTTTTTTTTTTTGTTTTTTTAATTCTACAAATTATATTTATACTATATTTAAATTTTTATTAATTGAAACTTTTGAAATGTGGGTTATCTAAAGATTTACCAGTCAGAAAACAGTGCTTTGATATAAGAAATTGGACTGAGCTTTTGGATAAAATATTATTTTTTATTGCAACAAATAACATTTTGTAATAAAAAAACTGGTTTTTGTTATAAAAGTTTGATATTTGAAGGAATTCAAAAACTCTACAAAAGGAAGAACGTGCACCGGGGTCGAGTATAAACAACATAAATAATTCTTATAAAATACACAAATTAAATAATATTTTACGATCTTTAAATTAAATAGATATTTACGACTTAAGGCTTATAAATTTTTTGGCCTTATCATAAAGCAGTTTTCCGAAACACAATATAGCACCGTTTCACAGAATTGGCTCTCCTTCGATTTCTCTCGCTGTTGTAATTTGATATCTAATTCGTCACCCTCCAAGGTTTATATCTCTATTTCATTTCTCTTATACTCTCTCTCTATCTTCTCTCTCTCTCTGTCGCTCTCTGCAATTTACAAATATCACAAATATTATATTGTTTACTCGAAATTTGTAAATTTATAATGTTTACATTAGCAGCACATATGAATTTTTATGAACATTGCATTGCCCCAAACATAATATATTCATAACATTATCTAACATATGTGTTCCAAACATTTTAGTGTTAGTTTTCGAGAACATCACATGTTTGCACTTAAATATATTTGTGTTTTAAAAATCCCGCTGTGCCCGAAACACATTTTGTTTATATCGAACATATGAAAAATTCATTTTTCTAACAGCTGTAGTTTTTTCTCCTCGATTATCTCGCATGATTTGCTATCTTAAGCCAGACTTTGGCTTAAAATAAAGACAAACTTTTACATTGATATTTCATTTATGAGCCAGATTACAAGTTTTGTCTCCTTGTTACTACTCACACACCCTCAAAAAAAAATCGCTTCTCTAACATATGTTCCAAACATAATTTTGCAGGAAGAACACTATATTATTGGATTACTGCCGAAACATTAATTATGTTCGTTCTTTATGGTGAGCATATTATTTATGTTTTGGAAGCATTTTGAGTCCAAAATTAGTTTATGCTTGGAAGAATTCCCCAAAGAAAGAGTGTGTCATTCCCTCAGTTAATTTTTCATTCACGAAATTTTTGACGTTCTTCGCATCTTTTTCTGTAATACAAATATGCATGTTTTTCTTTCAAATGTGCTATTTTCTTGGTTACCGAATATTCATTTCTAATATTCAAATTAAATAATATTTAGACTTTAGCCATATTAAATTGTGGCATGTTATCATGAAAGCAGTTTTTCCGAAACAACAAACAAAGCGGGTTTCCCAGAAATTGCTTCTCATTTCATTTCTCTCGCTCTGTTATTGTTGATATCTTTTTATCAAACCCTTCCCGGGTTTTCCATCTACTATTTCTTTCTCTATACTAAAAACTCTCTCTTCTCTGTCGCATCTTCTTGAATAAAGTATCCCAAGCATATATATGTTTTACTTCGAAATTTGTAAATTTATATTATATGTTTACATTCAACATATAATTTTTTTATGAAATATTTCATGCCCCAAAATTTAATATATTCTAACATATTAACATTTATGTGTCCCAAACATTTCTGTTGTTAGTTATAGGAAGCCATTACATGTTTGTACTTAAATGTATTGTGTTTAAAAACTTCGGCCCGAAACACAGTTTTGTTATCATATTCGGAACATATGAAAAACCATATTTTTTCCTAAACATTTGCAGGTGCTTTAACCTCCAAAAAAACTGGTTTTTTCGATTGCATTTTGTTTGTCAAATTTTCTTTAGTATTATTATGTACTTAGAACCTAAGTGACAGGTGAAGTATTTTTGTCTCCTCACATGCAAAGGTGAGATGAGAACGAAAAATTTATGAATAAACATAGTAAAGAAATGTGAATGCATTCATACAAATATTTAAAAGGTAAGTAAAAATAAAGTCTTCTATTATAAATAAATATTATATTTCATTTGCAATTCCGTTCCCTCAGCTTTAAGAGTGCGTAAGAGAGTAGAATTGACGTCAATTGGATCTTGCCGCAATAGTTGTAATTTTTCTTTTCATACAATGTATTATATTTGATATAAAACAAGTAAGGAAAGTCTAAAAGTCGGGCGGTGGCCGGCTTAATTATACCCTGTCACCACTTTGTAAGTCCCACATTTTCGATTACAAATCAAACTTCGTCGGATATGTTGGATTGCAATATACACATATATTGTATATCTGAAGCAGATCTGTTACAGAGATTCTGCAATACTTATAGATTTTACATTTAAGTCGGCTTAATGCGCTGAGGGGGAACACAAGTTAGTTGAAATTCTACTCCCTATGCAAAAGGTTTCACTAAATCGGAGCAAAAATTGGCCTCTGTGGGCAAATGAGTGTAAATCGGGCGAAAGCTAATATGGCGGCTATATCTAAATCTGAACCGATTTTGGCTGATATTTTGCAAGTTTTTCGAGACTCAATAAATATTCGGACCAGATCGGTATTTAAAAATGATATATGACTGCTATATCTAATCTGAACCGATTTTTTCCAAATCAAATAGGGATTCGTTCTTTGACAGCCGAAAACAGGAACCCTATACCCAAATTTAAGGACAATCGCGTACTAAAAAAAAAAAACTGCAAAGCTGTACTTTGCACACAAAAATAACACCAACAGACAGACAGAAAGACGGACGAACAGAACGACACGACAGACGAGACATCGCTAAAATCGACTCAGGAATTTAATTCTAAGACGATCGTATAATAAAACGATGGGTCTTAGAATTTTTCCTTGCTGGCTGTTACTAGCAAATTTGCACAAACTAGTATAACCCTGTACCACAAATTAGTTGGTGAAGGGTATAAAAGATAATAAACAAGGATATACAGACAGTAAGTTTCGCCGGCCGAATCTTAAATACCCCACCACCATGAACCAAAATTTGAGGGTTTCCTTTGAAAATTTCAGGAGGCTTGAGGAATTCCGGAAGATAAATTTAAAAATTTCATCTATGAGGACTATATAGATTTCTGGATTTATAAGAACCATTTCTTGTTTGAGTTTTAGAGGAATTATTAACATCTCTTGTAAGTTGCAGAAAATTATAAAATAACGTCTTGATTTGAAATTAAATCTGTAGAATTTTCACCCGGAGAACAGTAAATTTTGGAAATTTTACATTGAGTTTCAAGCAATTTTCATGATCAGTTGGCCCTTCGGACAACCCTCTAAGAATGTAAGTCGGTTCTGTATTGACCGATAAAAACTTAAATCCGATACACGTTTTTGTGAGCCATAAATACCAGAATATTTTTGAACTTATCAGAGGCAAATCAGATAAAAAACTACGTCTTAGAACCCAGAGGAGTTAAAATCTTGGGAACATTAGTTCTTATGGGGGCTATACCTAAATTGGACCGATACTCACCGGTTTTTTGGCACACTCTTTATGGCCCTCGATAAATACCTCTTAGATTTCCAATTTCAAGGAAAATTGGCATAAAACACTTTGGATCTAATATGGTAGGTCTATACCAAAATATGGACAGATACTCATCATTTTCGGCACATTTATTTATGGTCTAAAATTTACATTCTAGATTTCCAAATTTCAGGAAATATGGATAAAAACTACGGTTCTATAAGCCCATAGACCCCAAATCGGGAGGTCGGTTTATATGGGCACCTAAAATACATCTTCAGATTTCCAATTTCACGGCAAATTTGAATAAAACTACGGTTATCTATAAGCCGCAGAACCCCAATCGGAGGTCGGTTTTATGGGCACCATACCATAAACATGGGACCGAGTGCTCACCATTTTTGGTGCACCTTCTTACGATTTCTAAAGTACCTTTGATTTTCAAATTTCAAGACAAATTGCGATAAAAACTACACTTCTATAAGCCCAGAAGTAAAATCGGGAGTCGGGTCCCTATATGGGCTATACACAAAATCATGGATCGATACTTTCACAGAATTTTTGCACAGTTTTTGGTCCTGCAATTTACCTCTAGATTCCAATTTCAGATAAATTGTCAATAAAAACCGCCGTCTATAGAGCCAAGAAGTAGAAAATCGGGAGATCTGTCTCATATGGGGCTATACCAAAACCATGACCGATACTCCCATTTCTGGCACACCTCTTCCTATCGGTCATAAAATACCTCTTAGATTTCAACATTTTAGGCCAAATTGGATAAAAAACTCACGATTTCTATAAAGCCCAAAGAAGTAAAATCGGGAGATCGGTCTATATGGGGGCTAGACCAAAATTTATGGCGATCGATACTCACAACTTTTGAGGCACACGTATTTCGTGGACTTACCAATACTTGTAAGATTTCCAATTTCAGATTAAATTGAATAAAAACGGCGCGGTTTCTATTAAGCCCAAGAATTAAAACGGGAGACGGTCTATCCAGGGGGCTAACACAAAACATATGGACCGATACTCACACATTTTTGGCAACCTCTTTATGGGTTATAAAATAACCTCTAGATTCAAATTTCAGCGCAAACTGGATAAAAACTGCGGTTTCTATAAGCCAAAAGAAGTAAAATCCGGAGATCGGCTCTACTATGGGCTATACCAAAACATGGACCGATACTCACCATTTTTGGCACACGTATTTGTGATCCTACAATACCTCTAGATTTCCAATTTCAGGCAAATGGAATAAAAACTACGATTTCTATAAGCCGAAGACCCAAAATCGGGGGTCGTTTATATGGGGACTATACTCAAAACCTGGACCGATATAGCCCATTTTCGAACTTGACCTGCCCTGCAGACAAAACGAGTTGTGGCAAATTTTGCTTCATTATTGAAGACTGTAGCGTGATTACAACAGAAGAGACAGACAGACAGCCAGAACAGACAGACGGGCAACGGACATCGTTATATCGTCTTAGAATTTTTTCCCTTGATCAAGAATATATATCTTTATATAGTCGAAAATCGATATTTCGATGTGTTACAAACGAATGACAACTTATTATACCCCCCGTCACCATTCTATGTGGGTGGGTATAAAAATATTTAAAAAAATATAAACCTATTTTTATTTTATGGCGAATAATGCACATTGAACATTAAAACAAGTACAAATTACAACTAAAATCAAGCGATATCAAATAATATTAATACGGTTCGGATTGAAACAATACACAATCGTTCTTGAAACAAGCATAATATATTCAAGATTAAAAAAAAATTGATCCAAGACCTGATTCGCTTAAAAATTCTTTTGGCCTCAAGTTAAGTTTAATGCGGAATTGAATAAAGTACAGACCTAGGATTAAATAGAGCCTTCCACTTGGCCTTGTATCTCGTACTAAGGGAATCACAAATTACTTAAAATTAAGAAATCTGTACTTAACAATTTCGGAATTAACTATAAGAATTTTTTCTTGGATTTCCAAAATCCGTACTTACCGTTTTCTTGACACCGCCTACGACCTGAATCAAGTAACTTTTCTCTAATATTGTTTTGGTTACACTATGCCCATCAACACTTATATTTATAGACCTATTTGTTGGGCATACACAGCCGATTTAAACCGACAACTTTTGGAAACTGAAATATAAAAATTTTACATATATTTAAAAAATTCGCAAAATCTCCTTCAGTCAAGTTAGATTATTTTTCTTTTCTGAGACAAGAACATTTATGTCGAGAGAGATTTTCTTTTGATGCTAAAACAAATTCTTTAGAAATAAATAAAGCAGATAGAAGACAATCGGTGTAAGGCCTGTCATAAATTTGGGCTTATTTCCTGTTAAAGAAAATTATGTGTAACATAATAAAGTAGAATTTCGTTTGTCGTTTCGGATGAAAGTATTTTTTTTTTCCTTATTTGGATTAAAAATGCTCATCTCTATTATTTCAATAAGATTCGTGTAAGGTATCGTATTGTCGGCTCAACTCGACTTGAGCTTAAGCTCATTTGGGTACCCACTGTGCTCTGTTGGAGTTGTTGTTCAAAACGAATTATGAATTACCGACAACACCGTTCGCTTACCCGCGCTACTGCCAAAGGAAGCCCAGTGGAGGCTGTTGCAACAGAAGAAAATGCAGTTTGTTCGTTGTTCCTTTGTTTCTTTGAAAAAAAGTGGCGGTAAGTAGTGAGTGAGCCAGTGAGTGGTAAATACTTTGCACACAATTTCGAATACTACTTTGAAAGCTCAAATAATCCGCATGAATGCTCCGTTGAATGCATTCAGAGAGAAACCATCAAACCGCATAGTGCGTGCACTGTTGTTCTTGACGCGCAGCTATAACGGAGGGGACGAGGAGGTAATAGCTCTCGTTCCCGTCACCAGACATTGCCTCACTTCATTCAGTCCACCATTATTGAATTGTTTCGAGATCGACTGGGGCAGGCTTGCTGACAACCCGAGTGGGGTTAGATAAGGTTGTGTGCCTTTGTAAGCTACCATGCCACCCAGACAGCGTTGAGTCCTAACCGGCGCAGAGTGTGGGTGGGTAATGTTGATGGCCCACAAAAGTGTTGGCAGTTCACAATTCACAAATGTAGGCTAATGTTGTACCCGGACACTGGCAGCTAGAGCTCAGCACTGATGTTGCAATATGGAATATTACCCGTTGACTTTAGGGATTGGGTTTACTATACTTCTGTGCCGATGGCTTTGGCTGAGAAACATTTCTAGTTCTTAAATTTGTTTCGCATTCTCCCTGAGCTTCTGGTGTGATGTCTCATTCCCATGGTTTTCGTTCCCATTGTAAGCTATTGGTATTACACAAAAGATTCTTTGAAATTATGTGCGCTTGAAAGTTTGTTAGCATGGCTTTTGCAGGTCGCTGATTTGTGTGCTTCTTATTCTTTCATCATACTGGAATCAAAGTTCAACAAATTCCGGAAACTTTATTCGAAATACAAATCGTGGTTGATTTTGTCTACGAAGGGATACAGATTTGTACTAAGACTAAGGTAAATATTTACGTTTTTCAAAGCACCAAATTCGTTATTTTTTGGATACTCATTTTTGAAATTGGCATATTTACGATAACATCAGGAAAGAAAGGAAAACTTTCCTGAATGTAAAGAAAATTATTCTTAATTTAATCTCAGGATTAAAAGCAAGAATGTTTAAATTACAGGCTGTAGTCAGATTATCATGGCTGTGAGCGCCAGCCGTTGTACTTCAATTTCCAATTCACTTTAATAGGCACACCATAGCATTCATTGTTTAATACGAATGAACAAAAATATCCTTTAAGGACGGTATTAGGTTCGATTTTTGCCATGAATTTTTCACGGTTGCGTTATTAAAATAGATCGATTTGATGCAGATAGTTTAACTCACACTCCAAAAAAATTTACTTTGATTCAAAGATTTTAACCTTTCCTTAAGGATTTTGGTATTGATTC
>PGFW01004378.1:0-12150 GCA_003123925.1 Haematobia irritans
AGAGAGAGAGAGACCTAACAGATGATCAAAATTTAAGCTGAATTGAATGTCATATATGGAAACGATTTTACGTTGAAGCTTTTTTCAATTCATTTTTGACAAATTCTTACATATTTGGCAAACCTTTTAACCTTCAAGAATTAGAAAACTGCTTACCTTCATTTACAATACAATTTATTTATTTATCATAGAATTTTTTTCATTCAATAAAATACATGTTTTCTTAATAATAGTTAAGGAGGTATACTTCCGATTAGGAATCAAATCTGCGTACGAAATATTAGTTTATTATTCCACTAGTTTCCAATGTTGCATGTAATGTTTATCAACTGTAAAAAACAGTAATTTTTTCTTCTATTGTACCTTGCCACTTTTTTTAATAAGTTGCTGCGACTACAGTTTGCTCTCATCTTTACCAATTTCAATACCTACAAATATAAACAAATCTATAAACTCAATTTTTCACAGAGAGGTTAGCTTCCACGAATGTTACCGTGATGAGTGAAGGGGGGTTGTTATTCTGTTGCGCTGGTTTTTCTGTTATCTTTATACCACCACCCACACGGAAGCATTGATAGACTTATTGTTTGTTTATTTACCGTTTAATAATTTTCAAAAAAGCCGAAATGTTCTCACTAATTTGAAAGTAAACACATTATTTATATATTTTAATTAATTTATTAATGTCCGTGAAGTTGAAAGGTTAACTTTATCTTAGCGAACAAATAACCTGAGTATGTGTCGTAATTTGTATCAAAAGTTCAGTCTAAATTTACATGAACATAGCTCAATTACGTAGAAAGGAAAAATGAATATTTAAATAAAATTTTATTAATTTTAATCGAAACATCCTGTTAGTAAACGAAAGTTAAAGCAATTTAATTAGAAATATGTATAAAGTGCTGGAAAAAAATACAGAAGATTTATTGAAAAAGTCTCCACAATAGTCACCCGAAAATTGACTATAAAATATGAAAGCTAAATTTTAGAAGTTTAGGTCAACTGGTGCCAAAAATCGCAATGGGGGGATACTAACAAGTAGTGGTGGGAGACAGCTCTCGCCCGAGAAGAATACGAATCTGAAATCAGATTAATTCAAGTGTTAAGCAAGTTTTTGAGAATTTCGGGTCTAAGTTGAAATTTCAGATTTTGGTGGCCGATTTTAAGTATTTGGCCACTTGTGCCAAAGAATACGGGCATGGGGGGGCATATACCAAGTAGTTGGTGAACAGCTTTCCCCGAGTAGAATACGAATCTGAAATCAGATTATTCAATTGGTTAACAGTTTTTTTTGAGAAGAGTTTCGTCTTAAGTTGAAATTCAGTATTTTGGCCGATTTTAGTAACTTTGCGGCCACTGGCCAAAAATCGGTCAAATGGGGGAATATCCAAGTATCGTGGTGAGAACAGCTGCTCCCCGAGAGATACGATATCTGATATCAGTTATTTTCAATTCGGTTACAAGTTTTTGGAGAAATTTCGGGTCTTAAGTTGAAATCTTCAGATTTTGGTGGGTCCCAGCCGCCGATTTTAGGTATTTGTGGCCATCTGTCCACAAATCGGCAATGGTGGGTGATATACCAAAGTAGTGGTGGAGACAGCTCTCCCGAGTAGAAATACGATCTGAAATGCAGTTTTATTCAATGGGTTAAACAGTTTTTGAGAAATTTCGTGTCTAGTCTTGAATTCAGTATTTCTGGGGCCCCACGACGTCTGGCCCGATTTTTAGTATTGGGCCAGCTGGTGGCCAAAAACGCATGGGGGATATAAAGTAGGTTGGTGGAGAACAGCTCTCCTCCGGAGTAGAATAGACGAATCTGAAATCAGGATTATTTCAATGGTTAACAGTTTTTTGAGAAATTTCGGATCTTAGTTCGAAATTCAGATGTTGGGCCGGATTTAGTAATTTGTGCCATCTGGGCCAAATATATCGGCCATGGGGGAGGATAATACCTAATAGTGGTGGGAGACAGCTTCTCCCGAGTAAATACGAATCTGAATCAGAATTATCATTTGGTTACACAGTTTTGAGAAATTTCGGGTCCTTTATAGGTTGAGAATCAGAATTTTGGGCCCGATTTTGTAGTATTTGGCCACTGTGCCAGAAAATCGTAGGGAGAGCATGGGGGGGAATATACCATAGTGGTGGAGACAAGCTCTCCCCGAGTAGAATGACGATCTGAAATCAGATTGTTCATTGTTAACAGTTTTTTGAGATAATTTCGGTCTAAGTTGCAAATTCAGATTTTTGGGCGCGCCGATTTGTTAGTATTTTGGGCCACTGGTTGCCAAAAATCGTCATGGGGTGGATAGTATACAAGTAGTTGTGTGGAGACAGCTCTCACCGGAGTAGAATACAATCTGAAATCAGGATTATTCAAGTTGTTTAAGCAGTTTTTGAGAAATTTCGGTCGTTTAAGTTGAATTCAGATTTTGGGCCATTTTAGTATTGGGCCACTGTGGCCAGAACAAGTCGGCATGGGGGGGATATACCAAGTAGTGGTGGAGACAGCTCTCCCCGAGTAAAATACGAACTGAACATAATAGAATTATTCCAATTGTTAGACGTTTTTTGAGAAAAAATTTTCCGTCTTAAGTTTGAAATTCAGATTTTGGGGCCGATTTTAAGTATTTGGGCCACTGTAGCCAAAAATCGGCATGGGGGGGATATAACAAGTAGTGGTGAGACAGCTCTCCGCCGATTATGAATACGAATCTGAAAATCAGATATTCAATTGGTTAACAGTTCTTGTTTGAGAAATTTCGGGTCTTAAGTTGAAATTCAGTGATTTTGGCCGATTTAGTAATTTGGCCACTGTCCAAAAATCGGCATCAGCCGGCGCCGCGCGGGAATAACAAGTAGCTGGTCGGAGACACTCTCCCGAGGTAAATACGAATCTGGAAATCAGATTAAGAGTCAACTTTGGTTAATCAGGTGTTTTTTTGAGAAATTTCGGTCTAAGTTGAAATTAGATTGGGCCGATTTTAGTATTTTGGGGCCACTGTGCCAAGAATCCGCATGGAGATGCATACACTGAATGTCCGTTTCTGTAATGAAAATAAAGAAGTAAAGGACATAATTATTTTGATAAAGTTGGCATTTGTATTCAGATTATTGGATTGCATGTTACAAAGCATTACACAAGCAGTTCGCTAGACCTGTGCTGTGCATTGGTTTGAGTAGATTTTTTTTTATTTCTAACTAAACGGGAACCGATGCTCTCATTCTACTACTCGAATGGATATTGGCACAGTGGCCCAAAATACTAAAAATCGCGCCAAAAATCTGAATTTCAACTCTAAGAGCCGGAAATTTCTCAAAACTGTTAACCAAATTGAATAAATCTGATTTCAGATTCGTATTCTACTCGGTAGAGCGTCTCCAACCACTAACTTCGTTATATCCCGCCCATGCCGGATTTTTGCACAGATGGCTCGCAAAATAACTAAAATCGCCCATAAATGAATTTCAAACTAAGACCGAAATGTTCTCAAAAAACTGTTAACCAATTGAATAATCTGATTTCCATGATGGTCGTAATTCTACTCGGGAGAGCTTGTCTCCATCCGACTACTTGCGTAATCCCCCCCATGCCGATTTTTGGCTACAGTGGCGCCAAATACTAAATCGGCCCAATAATCTGAATTCAACTTATGAAGACGAAATTTCTCAAAAAACTGTTTAAACATCATTATTAAATGCTGATTTTCCAAGATTCGTTATTCTACTGCGGTGGAGGAGCTGTTCTCCACCACCTACTTGTTATATTCCGCCCCCATTGCCGAAATGTTGTTGTGGCACAGTGACGCTAAATTCTAAATTTAAAGCTTTCAGTTTTATAGTCCAATTTAATCGCTGACTATGTGGGATTTCAAGTAAATCTTTGTATTTTTTTCCAGCTAGCTTTATTACAATTCTAATTAAATTGCTTTAGCCTCGTTTACCTACAGGATTTCCATTAAAAATTAATAAATTTTATTTAATATTTCATTTGTTCCTTCCTACGTAATTGGAGGCTATGTTCATTATTTAGCTGAACTTTGTGGACAAATTGAACATAGCTCGTTTTGCGTCTCCGCTATGATAAAGTTTAACTTGTAACTGTCACGGGACATCTAAATTATATTATGATAAATTTTGTACTTATATTGTTTTTTAACAATGATCTCGGTATGAACCATAACAAAACGAGTTTCAACTAAAAAATACAACCCCGCCCGCGCTCTGCTGCGCAAAAACATATCGGATGTACATCGATGACTGGTATTGGATTACTTGGTATATAAAGGAATATTAGTAGAAAATTTCCGGTTATATTCTAACAAGTGTGTATACCTATAAGTTTGAAAGGATTTGAGATATCTTATTAAGTAAACGATGGTATTCGTATGTATGCAATGAGCTTTCTATGATAATGAGGAAGTCAGTATTCATTCGTGTTTATAAGAAATCAAATTGTTATGAAAATTTAGATACTGTGTTTAGTTCCGTTTTTGTTACAGCTTTGGTTAGTCGAGTGGAAAATTTTCTTGTTCAGGTAGTAAATTCTTAGCCGCAGCAAGAAACAGTCTTCTTATTCTAGTCTAATTAAACTATTCCCTGACTTTGCAGTTGTAGATTTTTAGTGAACAGTGAAATGATTATTCCCACACAAATTTAATTAATGGAAATAAATGGCTAAATAAAGTTGGATGGAAAATTTTACCTTTAGTTCGAAGGCACTTTTTTCTGGTGGTAAACTTGCAAAAGCTCTGCACTAGAATCAAAAATGATTTGCTATCACAGAAAAAAAAAAGTGTCTCGTATTGTAAGAAATTTTTACAATAAATATTTATTAAACACAAATTTCCAGATTTAGTATCATTTTTCTATCTCTAACGAAAAATTAACTTCCTCGAAAGGAAATTTACAAATTCTAAGTAGCAATCCGTTTAGTTCATGGCCGTAATTCAAAATACGATCGTGGAAATTTCGGTTAAAAAAGTTTCTGTTAACTGTGTAGTAAAAATTCGTTTGTCATCTAGCTAAATACTACTTTGTGAAAATGTAAAAAAAGGTATTTTTCTAAATAATTAAGTGGCAATTTTACTAAATAAGAATGTTTTTTGGTATTAGAAAATATTTTTTTACGCAATGAAAAAATTATGCTTTCGTTATCCTTTATGCTTTTAAATTTCTTACTGTTATCAATTCCGTATTGTTATATTATTTTTTTTGTTGTATAATTTATTATTATTACCCGGCCATAAATATTTTTAGTTCACATTACAGTTAAATTAAGACAGTTTTTTTTTTCTTTTTCTATATATTTATATTTGTTATTAACTTATTTCTATTATTATTAAATTATCTTTGGCAAATTCTTTAAGTTAAACCGTTCATCGTTCATAAACGGTGTGCCTTACGAAATTAGTCTTAGAGTAAACTTGTCAGCAGGATGCGAGATCTTGTATGCGGCGATTTTAGGGAATGTGATTAATGTAAAGATGAGTTACTTGATTTTGTTTGGTATTACATGAGCGTGGGCTTTTGTTTTATGTTTTTGTTTTCATTTAGTGGTTTGTTATGTGTGTGTTTGTTATTCGCAGGAGTATGGGTTTATGTTGCTGATGAGAGTGTTGTTTTCAGAATAAAGCACATGTGTTTTTGTTGTTTGTAGAGATGTTTTATGGCCTTGTGTGCTTGTTTTGTTCGGCATGCTTCAGTTGTATAGTATGGTGTTGAGCGTGGGCTGATTTGCCTATCTTTTCTAAGTGAGGTATGCACAAAAGGAATATAAAAGCAAATGCGAAATATTTTTGGATTGTTTGAGACAAATAATTGGTGTTTGTTTTAGTTAAACCTTGTTACAAATGAAAGATTATTAATATTTTATCGGTATTTAGAAATAAAGTTATTGAAGAATGATTTAGGTGAAAAATATGGGGTTAAAATTGAAAGTGTAAATGTGGAAATTTTTAATATTCTATGTAAAAAAAGTAAAAATATTCAATTCCCATGAATGAAATTTGGCAAAAATTTTGTTATACTCGACGTGATAAAGTTGTATTCATTAAATTGGTAAGTAGTTTTTTTAATATGACTTCTTTCTAAAAAAGCAATAATTTTTTATGTAAATTGATTATTTATTATTTTTTTTAGGAAACCAGTTTAATAGTTATTTGTCCCGGGTGAAAATCAGAAGGATTAACTTTAAAATTTTAGAGTAACGATGTCTTAACGCTTAACTCAGAGACGTTTAACAGTGCTGCTGCTAGTGCTTAACAGAGTAAACAAATAAAGATAACTTTAAAAAGAACAAATAGTAAAATAAAGAAAAACGATCCATTGTGCCATAAACTATAGGAGAGGGGCAGTAATCACACCCCCATAATACAAATTGGTGAGGGGCAGCGATGAGTAGAATCCTAAATCCCGAAATAATTTCATAAAGGTTCAATTGCCAGAATTCGAGATAGGTTTCATTTTAAGTGTCAATTGAGTTAAAGTTACAAAACAAATGCGTGGACACTGTGCCCAAAACTATGGAGGGGGCAGTATAACACCCATATACCAATTGTAGGGCACGGATAGTAGAAATCTAAATACGAAATAATTTCATAAAGCAATTGCCAGAGATTGTCGAGATAATTTTCACTTTAATGTTGCGATTTGAGTTAAGTTAAAAACAAATGGACCACGTGCAAGAAAACGATAGAGGGGCAGTTATATAGCACCGCATATAACCAAATTGTATGGCACGATGAGTAGAATTCTAAATCCGAAATAATTTCATAAAGTTCATTGCCAGAATGTCGAGAATATTTCACTTTAAGTTGCGATTGAGTTAACGTTAAAAGACAAATGTGACCACTGTGGCCAAAACTAATAGCAGGGGGCAAGTAACACGCCCATGATACCCTGCTATAGTTTGCAACAGTGGGTCACATTTGGTTTTAACATTTCAAGCCTCAATCGCAACTTAAAGTGAAAATATCTCGATATTCTGGCAATGAACTTATGAAATTATTTGTTCTTTAACTTTAAACTCAAATCGCAACTTAAGGAAGGAAATATCCGAATTCTGGCAATGACTTAATGAATTAATTTCGGATTTAGATTCTTACTCATCCGTGCCTAACAAATTTAGGTATATGGTGTATATGGCCTCCCCTCTATACGTTTTGTGACAGTGGTCACAATTTCTGTTTTTAACTTTAGACATCAATCGCAAACCTTTAAAGGTGAAAAATATCCTTCGAATTCTGGCCAAATGGAACTTTATGAATGATTATTTTTCGGAATTTAATTCTACTCTATCGGTGGACCCTACTAATTTGGTCAGTATGGGTGGTATACTGCCCCTTTATAGTTTTGGCAGCAATGATCGTGTGTTTTATTTTAACTTATTTGTTCTATTTTAAAAGTTAAGCATTTATTTTTCTCTGTTAAGGCACTTAGCAGAGCTCTGTTAACGCTCTGTTAACGCTAAGACAAATGTTATCATAAAATTTTAAAGCTTAACTTTAATTTTCACGGAAACATTTAACTGGTTTTCCTTTGTTGTAAAACATATTTAAATTTGCAGAGAAAATACAGATGTGATTCGAACAATAATTTAAAGAAAATAGAGATTTGGTAAGCTTTCTTCTTTTATAAGAAATTGACTTATTTCAACTAGAATATTTGACGTTTTTGGTTGACCTTTTTTATCATCAAATTACAGGCTTTTTAATTCACCTTTTTCTTTCTTTTTCTTAATTAGCAAAATTGTTGTTTGGAAACTAATGTAATCATTTTTAAATGTAAAAACAAAAATATTTAATTTCAGATAAAGGAAAACTTAAAAATTGGATAAATTTTTATAGCTCCTTTGCCTGGTAATTTAACAGTGAATTGGTAAAGGATTCTTTAACTTTCTTTTAACCCTGATGTCAGTCATTGCCTTTTTTTTTGGTATCATTAACGTCATCGTTTCGGTCTTCATATTGACTAACGGCTGATCTTAAGACGCCTATAGATTTTCAATCGTGAGCGAAAAAGTGAGTCCAAACTTGAATTTATTTTCTTATTCAATGTGGTTTAATTAGTTATAACAAAAATTCATTAAAGACGTCGAGATTAGTATAGACTAAAATTTAACCATTTCCGAATAGAGCTAAAATGCAATTTAAATTCAAAAAGAAGATTAACGTGGCTTGTCATTTTTGAACGGAAATGAGTGACGTGTCTTATGGTTATCAAGAATTATTGGTTTTCTATGCAGTATTATTATTTTTTTCATTTTGAAAAACCTTATTTAAATAATTGTTTTTAAATGTTAAAAAATAAATTATTTAATTTCAGCAGTACGCCCAAATAAATTTGACAACTTTTTTATAATTCCGCCTCAGCGTAAAATTAATAGAGAATGGTAAGTTTTATATTAAAACTTTGTCTTTCTTTCACTAGAATGTCATTTTAATTATATCCTTCACATCGATAACGAAAACAGTTTTATTGAAGTTTATTTAAAGAATAACTTCAATTATCTCTCTAATTGTTTCAAGGTACAAATTTATGAGATACGTTTTCCAAGAGAAAAAGTGGAATTCCCGTCACCGATTTGATAAAAAACTAAAAATTATTATTTTGCCCCCCATCACATGGTGTTAATTTTAACAAATTTTCATTATGGTTTCCATTTTTTCGCAAGAAAGATATGTGAAAAAATTACCGTGTAACGATACTAAAAAAGGATAAGTCAAAATGTCCAACAGCGGTTCAAATGAAACTACTCTCTGGTTCCACGTGGTCATATAATTTTTATTCACAAAAAACAGTTGTATTAAGACTTTTCAATCAATAAGTTGTTATAATAAGAGTAGTTTTGCTTAAAAGAAATTTCGATTTTAATGTATGAAGAAATTTCATAATAGTAAAACGGTTTGTTGTTTCCTTTGAATTATTTAATTCTCGTGTACTGTGGAGATGATTGATTTTAGAAAAATTAGTTACGTCGTCGACAGTTTTATGAAGAGACTGTTAACTCATATTTTAATTATCTGGGTTTCGCCACATATAATAAAGCAAGTAAAGGACAAAATAATTAGCTGATGTTTTTTACTTGGTAGGGGTAAATATATAATCTATGGTGTTGTAAAAATGAACTAAAAGCTACAATTGTTAACTAGATGAAGCTTAAAATTGTAAGAGAATTATGAAACTAACCCAATTTGAAAAAAATTTAAGGGCTTAAATCATGGTCAATATTATTAATCAGTTTAGTTCATTTTTGCAAGGAAAAGGGTTCACTTGTTTTTTCGTGTTGATGTAAAGCGAAAAATCGATTTTTTTTAATAAAAATGTTCTAGAAATTGAAGTAAAGCACAGACCTTGGATTCGCCATACATTCTTAAGATTTTATCTTTGTAAAAGTTGGGCGAATCCAGTAGGTGTTCTTATTGATCGTAGATGAGTTTAATTTCAGTCGGTGTCACTGGTATTTATAGAGACTACATAAAAATGAACTCTAACACTAACGATATTTAAGCGCAAGTCGTATGGGACTAGGGGTACGGTCCTACGGAGACCTAAATTCTGTAGATTTGTATATATTGGAATACTAAGGATATGATCAGTAGGACTGCTGGAATCATGACGCGACACTTGGACCACAAGGCACACTTGTACCATGTAAGTGAAGCAAATGATAGTTTATGCAGGGTATTCGGAGGACGAATGTATACTTAAAAGATTATTTGCATATGATGCATATAACATGGAACCAAATTAGGCAATTGATCGAGAGCACAGAATTTTTAAAGTTTATAATCTATCTGGATTAGATACAGCTGTCCATGGACCTAAACTACTAAGTTTTCAATTTTAAGCATCTCGGACGAAAATTTGCCGCTTCTATGCCTTCCAGAAGCCAAATCGAGAGATCAGTCTATGAGAGCTACAGTCCACTCTCGATAATTTGAAACTCAAGGGACAAGAGAAAAAGTTCAAATGACCAAGTGTTTCAAAATAATAAGAGATCAAATTATCGAGAGAGAACTGCGAAAAAGTTCAAATAAAGAAGAGTATTAATAAATCAGGAAAAATAGTTTTACTTCATATTATTTTGAAAAAAAAATATGTTATTTCTTCTGAGTAGCGATCTATCATTATCTACACCGCCAAAAAAATTGCTTCTGTACATTTACTCCAAACAATTTGCTCAAGGCATATTACATTTTTGGCTATTGCCAAAACTTATATGTTTGAATTCTCCAAATATATAAATGTTTGAAGCAATATTGGTCTAAACATTTATTTTGGGTAGTCTAAGTTCCAAACATTTTGTATTTTTGCATCCAAATTCCATATAATGTTGGTCTTCCAAAAACAATATGTTATTATGGCTGAACATATAAAGTTTGGAACTTTTGCACACCCAAAAATTATTATATGCTTAAAAAAATTCTTCCAAACAAATATTGTGCTCAAAATTTTATTTATTATTTATTTACAATCATAATGAATTATGAAAATAAACAGGTAATTATAGGTTGCCTAACAACATAGGTTTTCGACCTGAACGCTCAAAATTTTTTTGCCAATTGTATTTCCCCCCAGCATCTTTCTCCACTTTTCCCCACGAGATTTTTATCTTAGGCACCTTTTCTAAATACAAATGTAGAAGGGAAATTGGTCCAATATGGTATGACTTTTTTATTTAATACTTTTGCGGACGGGGATCGAACAGGCGGCCCACAGTTTGTCAATGTCAAAAGTTAGCTGATCAATGCCCAAGGAAAAATTGTTTATAAAATGTTAATTTTGTAATAACAAGCAACAACCACCAACTTAATTCAAATATCGCTCCCTGTATAAATAGCGCTCCAAGCTAACTAAACACATATATGTTTATAGCTTATTTCTAAATTATATATGTTTGCATCCAAGCATATTATATTTACAAACATTTTATGTCCAACAGTAATATGTTCTAACATATTAACATATATGTCCCAAGAATGTTATGCTAGTTTATGAACATTATGAGCTTCACTCAAAAATATTGTGTTTAAAAATTTGTGTTCCAAAACATATAATGTTTATAACCAAACATATGAAAAACAGTCTTTTTCATCCGTGTAATGAATTTATCTATTGTTATGAGTGCTGAATACAATTAGTTAATTGTGTCAGTTCTAAGGGCGTAGGAGCGTAGGTTATTAATAGATTTTCTTGTCTCGCTCAATGTTACTGGATTCAGCGGTTGGTATTCTTCATTTTCCTTCTTGTTTTTGTCCAAATTTTAAAGTTCAGCATCAGTAAACACAGATGCCAGTATCAACGTGAACAAAATCCTATATTCACCTTTTCATTCATGCAATGCTATCCAGCACAAGAGAAACAATTTTTCTTGTGGTAGAGAGTTTTAAAGTTCTGGATAATGCCTTGGTCTAATGGCTGTACTTTGATGTCGTGCTGGGGTGGAAAATATTAATTTCACGTGATCTAAGGGGGGCGGGTTATTATGCACGGTGCAGTTATCCAAAATTATAAGATTCTGCGTTTTTCCTTTTTCATGTCATCGTTAACCGAGGAAAGTTTTTTAAGGGACCGGTAAAAGACTTCAAATAATCAAGTGATTCAAATTAACGAGTGTCAAATTATCGAGAGTCGACTGTATACCGAACACATCGACCGTATTATGTCAAATTTGGTATCTGCTTTTGAAACGTATGTTTAACGTTCTAGATTTACATTTTCGGACGACGCACATTGAATGGATGGATTTACGTGATGGACGAATGCATTTAGAGCCATGATATCTGGTTAACTTCATACATATAGGATGTAAGGATATACGGAATGTTAGATTAGTCGGTTAGGTTAGGTGGCAGCCCGATTTATCAGGTTCACTTAGACTATTCAGTCCATTGTGATACCACAGTGGTGAACTTCTCTCTTATCGCTGAGTGAGTGCCGATTCCATGTTAAGCTCAATGACACGGGGCCTCTTTTTTATAGCCGAGTCCGAACGACGTTCCACATTTGCACTGAATGAAATGTCACCAGCTTACTAAGGTGGGATATCCACTGCTGAAAAACTTTTGGTGTTTCGGTCGAAGCAGAATCGAACCCACGACCTTTGGTGTATGCAAGGTGGGCATGCTAACCCATTATTCTCTCTCT
>PGFW01004380.1:0-12556 GCA_003123925.1 Haematobia irritans
GAAATATTTTGGTGATATTTTTTTCTGTGTAGCCTCAATTAACTAATTTATTAAAATTAAAAAAAATTAAAATTAATTATTTTATAACTGAATCTATAAAAAAAAATTAAAAATGTCTTATTAATTCTGTGATTGATGTTAGCATCTTTGTGGCAATTAAAAAATTAAATTGGAACAATTATTTTGTAATTAAAAATTTTTTTTTTGTATTTAAATTTAAATGGAATATTATAACTTTATTTATATCATTATCGATCATCTTCAGTATATCTTAGTTTACTTTATATATATAAATGTATATTCTATATATTTATAAATTTATGTTCTATTTTCATCTATATTTCTCTGGATTAAAATTTTTTTAAATAAAATTTTTAATATCATTAAAATTTTTAATGAAAGCTATTAGTTTTCTCTTTTATCAAGAAAATGTCTTTATAATGTTCCTCATTCGTCATAGTCGCACTTCATAATGATTCTCTTCATGTTGTTTTTTTTTATCAAATTAAGTTGTTCGAAGATATAACTCCACAAACTACTAACACCAGTAATGGTTAGTTAGTGCAATACTGCATATACTTTCGTGTATTTGTAAAATATAAGCCGGCTTCAAAATTTATTATCTGTAGTCATAATTCCATATCAAGGTTGGCCATCATTAGCCATCAGAGCTTCAAAACATGTGTAAATGTTATTACTAATGGACAATTAAAACTCCAGGATGGAGCAGTGAGTGTATGTTAGTTATCAAGTATTCAATAATGAAAATGAAAAGATCGCTCTACTGCCATGGAATGAATATAAGCGTGTAAAGGCATACATTTGTCTATATCTATGCAATACATAAGAATACATATATTGCATATATTATCATTATTTAAGACCTCTAAAATAAAATATACTTGCAAATTGAAAACATTAAACCTAAAATAAAAGCACAAAATTCAATGGACGTATACAGAGACCACTGATCCAGACCACTAGACAGATAGACAAACATACAGACAGACAGACAGACACTGAAAAGAATGGTCTGTAATTAATTACAACGCCAAATGAAAACTTAATTACAGCAATTACAATTACCTAGCAGACACTTGAACTATACTCACACACAATCAGAGATACGCAGACACGCACATTTACCAACAAAGTATGGCACAATCCGTACATACATGTAAATGCATATGTGAACTGCTTTTCTATAATATTTGCACACATTTATTGTAATCCAATATTATATATTTAATACTATAATATTAATTTATTTTAATAGTATATTATTTTTTGGTACTATGTTTATCATATAAATTCTAATAATTGTAAATAAAGTAAAATTTAATTTATATGTATATATGTTATGTACGTCCGTAATTTCGGCCAGGCCGAATCTTATGTACCCCCTCCACCATGGATTGCATAGAAACTTCTACCTACTATAAGACTGTCATCTCACAATTAAATTATTGGGCTTTGCGTCGATGGGCAAGGAATCTTTAAAACTTTCTTTAACATTATCTTCTAAATTTGTAGTTCAGTTCCATCGGGATATATAGTTAGACAAAAGAAAGGTCGAATTAGATACGATATATATCTCAGTTCTTGACCGATTATATATTAATTAATGGAGTAAGAAATAATTACGAACACGTGATATGAACTTTTAGTGCTGTAATTATAAGAGCCAGATTTGAATATGCGGGCGTCCCTTTATATGGGGGCCTATATACAATACCCAGAAAAAAATGGAGCACTAATTTCAGCTAGGATTCTTAAGCGGAAGAAGGCACGCGTCACCAACTGCTTACAAAAAACCGAATAATCGCTGATTTTTTGTGGCGGCGATGATCCCGATTTAGAGCTAGCTTCACAGCATAGCGCCTGACTATAATTGCTCATTTTAATAGAAATATTGCACAAAGTGATATATAATTCTTGCATGTTAAAGCATTGTTGGCGTGAGAAACAGCACATACCTTTTCATCATCTATACTACACTAGAATGCGATTGCGAGTAACGTAAACGAGATGCATCATTAAAACCTTAGTTCGATTACTCATTTACTTATTGCCACCGATATTCATTGCAGTGGTGGATGCACTGCCTACTTTATTCAGTGCATTACCAAAAAGCGCAACTAAAACTCTTACTGCTGAATATTCTTTGCTGGGATATGAACCCGAGTCTACAACAAAATGTCAGATTTTTTTATTGTTTGGCTAGATTTGGTTAGTAGAATTCTTGTATATTTGCAAGATTTGCCATAAATATTCCCTCCCCAACTTATGAAATGCTCATACAATTTCTATAGAATAACATTTTGAAATTCACAGATATTTGAATATCTTATTAAAATTTTGACTATCCTAAAATTGAAAAATTTGCAGAGATTATATTCTTGACAAAATTTTAACATTCATTAGGACAAACAATAGGAAAAATTTGACAAAATTTTCGGTATATGAAATATAAAAATTTTTGACCAAAAATTTTCATATGGCAAGTTAAATTTGGCTAGATTATTTTGCTCGAGTGGCAATTCGTGTTTTTGCTGATTGGGGGATCGGTTTTATTTTGGAGGCCTATATTATAATATAACATCGATTAGGAAGCAGAATTTGGGCAATTGGTTGTTATCGGCCATCACACTAGCGAAATGTGTACCAAATTTCAAACGAATCGATGAATTTTTTCTCCTTTTGGAAGCTTCCGGAGGCGTCAAAATCTGGGGACTCGGTTTATATGGCGAGCTATATAATAGTTATTAACACCGATTATTGCGACCAATTTTTGCATGGTTGTCTAGAGACAGCTATACCAACATCATGTTACAAATTTTCAACCGAATCGGATTAAATTTGCTCCTCAAGAGGCCTCCCGGAAAACACATCTGGGATCGGTTTTTATATTGAGAAGCGCTATATATATTTTATGAACCAATTCTGGCCATGGGTTATATAGACCATAAACCAACACCATGTTTTCCAAATTTCAGCGGGATCGGCATGAAATTTCTTCTCTTATGAGGCTCCGCCCAATCCAAAAATTTCTGCGGGATGGATCGGTTTTATTATTTGGTGAGAATATATAATTATTGTCGATAATGTGGATCAATTCTCGCATTTGGTTGTTAGAGACATATACTTAACACCATCGTACCAAATTTCATCCGGATCGGAATGAAATTGCTACACTTTAGCAGGCTCCACAAGCCAACATCTAGTCGGGTATCGGATTATATGGGGGCTAATATATAATTATATGGTCTGATTTGGACATTTTTTTTGCATTGGTTATCTAGACACCACTATACCCAACATTCAATGTACAAATATCAAGCCGGATCGGTATGAAATATGCTTACACTCTTAAGAGGGTTCCGCAGGCCAAATTTCTGGCGGGTTCCGTTTATATGGGGGCTATACTGTAAAAGTGGGCCGATTCATGTGCCATTTTTTCAATTACGATTTGACCTACATCAATAACAACTTACTTGCCCGCCAAATTTCGATAGCTTGTTTCGTTCGGATAGTTAGCCGTAGAAATTTCAACAGACCGGTGACGGCACGGGTGCGGGCATAACTTAGATAGACTCAGCAATTTTTCAAGCCACGGTCCAGATTATTACTCTATGGGTCTTAGAGCAATCATTCCCGATCGTTGTTACAAATAGGAATTGACAATGTCCTTATGGTGGAGGGTATTAATGAAATACTTTTGTCCGGAATTTTCGAACAGTGTAACTGCGGCTACCTTGATATAATACCTGTTCTTTATTTCATTGGTATCGAAAGCATTTTCGCATATAAGTTAGATTAGGTTACTGGTGGGCAGCCGATGTATCGAGGCTCACTATAGAGTAGTTCCAGATCCATTTGGTATACCACATTGTGAACTTCTCTCTCTTATCGACTAAGTGCTGCCCGATTCCATCGTTTAAAGTCTAATTGACAACGGGACCTCCTTGTTTTCATAAGCCCGAGGCTCCGAACGACACATTGCAGTGAAACCGACTTAACACTAGAGGCAACTTTTTGCAAACCCTCAGGAATTGCTTGAGCCCAGCATTGGTAGGTTTAGGGTTAGGTGGCAGCCCGAGTATCAGGGACTCACTTAGACATATTCAGCTCAATTGGGATTAACCGCACATTGGTGAACTTCTCTCCTTTATCACCTGTAGTGCTGCCCGTCATTCCATGTTAAGCTCAATGACAAAGGGGCCTCCTTTTTGATAGTCCGAGTCGAATTGGCGTTTCCAAATCTGCACTGAAACCACTTTAGAGAAGCTTTTTGAAAACCCTCAGAAATGGTACGCAGTATTCACTGAGGTTGGGATTAATCAGCCGCCTGAAAAAAATTTCTTTTTGCGTGTATCGGTTCGTAAGCAGGAATCTAACCCACGACCTTTGTGTATGCAAGGCGGGCATTGCTTAACCATTTGCACCCACGGTGGCTCCTTAGAGCAATTTTTTTTTGAAAACACTTTCTTTTGATTTTAATTAAATGTTAATTGTTGTCTTAATCTTTTTTCTTCTTTATTTAGTGGACATCGGAAATAAAAGCTTTTTTCAAAAAATTTTTTGAAACATCTATTATATATAAAAATGAAACTACTTTGCCTACTGTACAATTACGCTGTTCCTTTATTTTCATCATTTCATTGGTATCGAAAAGCATTTCAAGATTTTATATCGATTTGAAATCAAAAATAAAATAATGTTTAGAATATCCATGTACCCAGATCTATGTATATATGTTCAGTGATGTTTAGTTAATTATATTAAACTAAATCTAATTGAAAAAAAAAACAAAAATTACAATTCTATAGAATTATATTTCAAAATTATGCTACGAATTTAGTTGTATTAAAAATGAATTGATATAACTATTATAGAATTTGGTTTTAGTCAAACATTTGAGATTATGCATCTTGTGCATAACGCATTTACTAGGATTATTTTAAGACTTCTCTCAGTTATAACTCTCAATAGATTTTTGTTTGCTCTTTTTTTTAAATTTCCGGCTTTAACTTGAATTGCTTTAAAAAGATTTCATTGCTTTGTTTTTTTGAAATTTTTATCTATCACCTTCAATCATCCGATGACATAATTAAACGTTTCAATGTGACTGTAACTAGCGTTTTCGACAAACAGAAACAAACAGACACACACACACAACATTCTACAATATTATTGTCTATGTTTTCCGCATGACGCGAAATTTCAGATGGGACACATCTTCATAAATTGGCCAATGTGAAGCCCCCTTCGAGATACAACATATTTGTTTCAAAATTCACAACAGAAAAAAAGATAAAAACAAAAACCGTTTTAACCATTGAGCATTTCAAAAAAAGTAGAAATTTATTTGTACTATTTTTTTATCACTATAAAAAAAATGTTCAATTTATTGACAATATTTGAACTGATTTCAAGAGTATTTGAACAACTTGGAATAGAGACGTTGGTAATTGTGTCAATTTGTGAAAATGAAAGAGACTACTGGTTAGATATTGTTACATTTGTCTTTCTTTAAGAATTCTATAAGCAATATATTTATGTGGCATGTTCAGCACTACTTTAAGCCAGTGTTACACTGTACTCTCTCTTCAAATCCTGATGTGGATAAAGAATAAATTTCTAATAATCACTTAAATTTTTTATGAACAAACATCTCGTATAACAATAAGCTACTTTGCAAACTATACAAAAAATAACAAAACTTCAGATATAAAATAATATATTAAGCCAGTAGCAATTCATAAACGATAATATTTCTGTTCTGTAAAAGTCAATATGGATTTGTAGCTTTGTATACAGAAAAGGGTTGACGTATCACCACCAATCCATTGAACTACGAACCTTGACACAGCAGGGAGTTGTCATCATCAACAATAATCAGTGTTTGCTTAACAATCTACCCCTGCTGTTAAATGAAATGACCAATTATAAGACCATAGTATTTTCAAATTAAAAGATCAATGAATGAATGAATCGATGGGCTTTCATATGCCTTGTTGTTGTTGTTGTTGAAGTCATTCGAAAGTAATAAAACAAAATACCGAAAACAAAAAGTCCTCTTATGTAGGTTTTTATGGTGTCGTTGTTTTTATTTTTGGTTCAACACCATGAGGAAGCATCTTTTTTTGTATTCACCATTTAAAGTCTAGCCTTTATTCAAAATATACCTTAAAAATTTCCAAAGACATCGTTTTGATTCATCTCTTCATCATCATCGTCATCAGTAGAAGCAGCAGCATCAGCATCCTCATTTCTGTGGGTTATTTCTGTTGTGGTCTTGTGTTAAAGTGCCATTGATAATTTTTCATTATAAGAGCTCTAGACAAGTGTGAATTTTGCCACAATCATACAGACATAAAACATTGATGATGACTGCAACAACAACAATGAGAACATGAAGAGGACAAAATAACCACTATACTTCATAATAAATCACACTTCAAATTAACAATAACCACAAACAAACAAACCTCAGTAACAGGAACAAAAAATTTGCTAATGTGTATAAGAAGTGTTTGTCAATAGGTTCTATCCAAAACGAATGCTGGAATTGAAGAACATTTGCCATGAAAATAAAATTGAGAAAATTTTGCTGAAAATGCTGATATCGCACCTAAATAGCGGACTCAACGATAAAAGTTCTGCAGCTCTTGTAATATCTGAAAGATGCTGCATTCATCGTCTAACTTAAGCTATTCTCCAATTCCCAACTATTTGCAGTAAATACCACTGTCACAATTTTTAATCCAGATGTTCAGACCTCCGAAATCGTGTTCTCGTCCCTGTCCTCTATGTTTGCGACAATCCAATATAGATTATGCTCATAAACATGTCGGGACGTCATATAGTCAGTTCTTATATGTTGTCAACTGACAGAAAGATACTGCATTCGTCATCCATCTTAAAGGACCCTCCAATTCCCAACTCCTGTGCTCTCGGCCATTTTCTATCTATTCGTAGAAATGTTTAGATCTCCGAAATGTATCTGGTCCTCGTTCCAGACCTCTAGGCTTCGGACTAGAGAATTTAGATTATCCTAATAAACATATCGAGACGCCATATGTTGTCCAATTGAAGAAAACAAAGATTGCAGTACGTCGGTAGCGCAATAATGTAAAACAACAACACATGTCCACACATAAACATAAAATGCTGGCTCTCAAGGCGAAAACATATGCTAATTGGGTGTTTGTCCAACACCATGGGCTATTCTCTTGGTTCCGATGTCTATGTCTCTTTATTCAAAAATGAAATTAATATGTTTAGAGACAATTAAGACATAATATTATTAATTTTGGAGCACTTATCATAAAAACAAGTTAAATTCTGCGAACACAAACATACCACCAAGCTTGTTTCACGCGAAATTGTTCTCTTTTGATTCCTTTTGCTGTGTTATGTTGATATCTTTCGGTCAACTCTCTCCTTCCTTCGGGCATGGACTTATCAATCACTTGAAAGGCCCCTGTCATGCATGCAGGACCTTACCGCCTCGACGAATTGCCCGATCTCGCGAACTCTCTATAATTACTTTCTCTATACCTCTGCTCTCTGGTCGCTTGAGCTGAACTTATCACAACAATATGTATGTTTAGTCGAAATTTGTAAATATATATGTTTTGCATTTCACACATGATGATTTTTTATTGAACACTCTTCATCGCCACCAATACATTTATATATAGTTCTAACATTATTAATATAAGATGTCCAAAGATTTTAGTGTTAGTTCAGGACACAGGTTTACATGTTTGCACTTAAATAATTGTGTTTTAAAATTTGTGCAGCTAGAAACACATTTGTTTATATCGGAGACAATAATGAAAATACAGTATTTTTCTAACAGTGTAAGGATTAATTCTTTAAGGGATTCTCTCAGTATAACCTCAATAGATTTTGTTTGCCTCTTTTTTTTAATTTCGCTTTTAACTTGAATTGAGCTTTATAGTTTCTTGCTTGTTTTTTGAAATTTTTATCTATCACTTCAATCATCCGATGACAATACATTAAAAACGTTTCAAATAGTGACTGTAACTGCGTTTGACAAACAGAAACAAAAAGCAGACACACAACACAATTCTAAATTTATTGTCTATGTTTCCGCATGAGCGAATTCAGATGGGACACATCTTCATAAATGGCAATGTGAAGCCCCCTTCAGAAACAATTGTTCAAAAATTCACAACAGAAAAAAATAAAAAACAAAATCGTTTAACCTTGAGCAATTCAAAAAAAGTAGAAATTATTTGTACTATTTTTTTATCACTAATAAAAAAATGTTCAATTTATTGACAATATTTGAACTGATTTCAAAGTATGCAAAACGTTTCTTTGAATGAGTATCGTTGGATAATTTGTCATTTATTGTTGATATAAATGTTAAAGAGACATTTTACCCATTTGAAGTTTACGAAAATATGACATACATTTGCCCTTTCAAATACTAGAAGAATAAATTGAATCTAATCACAATTTTTTATAAACAAACATCTCGTAATAACAATAAGCTACTTTGCAAACTATAAAAAATACAAACAAACTTCAGATATAAAAATAAATATATTAGCCAGTAGCAATTCATAAACGATAATATTTATGACTTTAAAAGTCAATATGGATTTGTAGCTTTGTATACAGAAAAGGGTTGACGTATCACCACCAATCCATTGAACTACGAACCTTGCACAGCAGGGATTGTCATCATCAACAATAATCATGTGTTTGCTTAACAATCTACCCTCTGCTGTTAAATGAAATGACAATTATAAGACCATAGATCAAATTAAAAGATCAATGAATGAATGAATCATGTTCATATGCTTAGTTGATTGTTGTTGTTTGTTGTTGTTGAAGTCATTCGAAAGTAATAAAACAAAATACCGAAAACAAAAAGTCCTCTTATGTAGGTTTTTATGGTGTCGTTGTTTTTATTTTTGGTTAACACCATGAGGAAGCATCTTTTTTTTGTATTCACCATTAAAGTTAGCCTTTATTCAAAATATACCTTAAAAATTTCCAAAGACATCGTTTTTGATTCATCTCTTCATCATCATCGTCATCAGTAGAAGCAGCAGCATCAGCATCCTCATCTCTGTGGTTATTTCTGTTGTGGTCTTGTGTTAAAGTGCCATTGATAATTTTTCATTATAAGAGCTCTAGACAAGTGTGAATTTTGCCACAATCATACAGACATAAAACATTGATGATGACTGCAACAACAACAATGGAACATGAAGAGGACAAAATAACCACTATACTTCATAATAAATCACACTTCAAATTAACAATACCACAACAAACAAACATCAGTAACAGGAACAAAAAATTTGCTAATGTGTATAAGAAGTGTTTGTCAATAGGTTCTACTCCAAAACGAATGTCTGAATTGAAGAACATTTTGCCATAAAATAAAATGGAAAATTTTGCTGAAAATGCTGATATCGCACTAAATAGCGGACTCAACGATAAAAGTTTCTGCAGCTCTTGTAATATCTTGAAAGATACTGCATTCATCGTTTAACTTAAGCTAATTCTCCACATTCCCAACTATTTGCAGTAAATACCACTGTCACAATTTTTAATCAGATGTTCAGACTCCGAAATCTTGTTTCGTCCCTGTCCTCTATGTTTGCGAACAATCAAATATATGATTATGCTCATAAACATGTCGAGCGCATAGTAGTCAGTTCTGTGTATTATGTTTGCTAATAGAACTGCAGAAAGATACTGGCATTCGTCATCCATCTTAAAGACCCTCCAATTCCAACTCCTGTGCTCTCGGCCATTTTATCTATTCGTGAAATGTTTAGATCTCCGAAATGTATCTGGTCCTCGTTCCAAGACCTCTACGGGCTATACTTGTAGAATATAGCCCTCTAAATAAACATACTCGAGACGCCCATATAACAGGTTTGGCTGATAAGTCCCAGTGCCCGTCTGACACATAGGATGGCGTCGGCTAGTATTAAATGCGATATTATTTTTTATATAGTACCAACCTTCAAATGATTCGTGTCAAAATTTGACGTCTGTAAGTCAATTCGTTTGTGAGATAGAGCGTCTTTTGTGAAGCAACTTTTGTTATTGTGAAAAAAATGGAAAAAAAAGGATTTCGTGTTTTGATAAAATACTGTTTTCTGAAGGGAAAAATACGGTGGAAGCAAAAACTTGGCTTGATAATGAGTTTCCGGACTCTGCCCAGGGAAAATCAACAATAATGTGATTGGTATGTATCAAAATTCAAGCGTGGTGACATGACACGCGAGGACGGTGAACAGCAGTGGACGCCACGAGAAGAGGTGGTTCGACGAAAAACATCAAAAAATCCACAAATATTTTTGAATGACCGTAAAATGAAGGTGTATACGAGATAGCAGAGGCCTTAAAGATATCAAAGGAACGTTTGTCATATCATTCATCAATATTTGGATATGCGAAGCTCTGTGAAAATGGTGCACGCGCGAGCTTCACATTTGACCAAAAAAACAAGCGTGTTGATGATTCTGAGCGGTTTTGCAGCTGTTAACCGTATAACCGAATTTTTCCGTCGATTGATGTGACAAGGAAGAAACATGGCTCCATCACTACACCTGGGAGTCGCAGAGGACCGTGAACGGTCTCCGAAGCGTGGAAAGACTCAAAAAATCGCGTGGCAAAGTAAGTGGCCCTCGTTTTTTTGGTGCGCATGGAATAATTTTTATCGATTATCTGGAGAAGGAAAAAACCATCAACAGTGACATAATTATGGCGTTATTGGAGCGTTGGAAGAGTCGAAATCGCGGCAAAAACGGCCCAAGACAAAAATGTTGTCACAGACAACGCACCGTGCCACAAGTCATTAAGAAAACGATGGCAAAAATTCATGAATTTGGCTTCAGAATTGCTTCCCCACCCACCGTATTCTCCAGATCTGGCCCCAGCCACTTTTTTCTTGTTCTCAGACCTCAAAAAGGATGCTCGCAGGGGAAAAAATGTGCTGCAACTCTTATGAGCCAAAATTTACGCGAGCATTCACTTGAGGTCTGATGACGTAAACTGAGGCCTATTTTGAGGCAAAGTCCAAAGAGTACTACCAAAAATGGTATCAAAAAATTGGAAGGTCGTTATAATCGTTGTATCGCTCTTGAAGTTGAATAATAAAACAATTGTGACAAAAAAAATGTGTTTTTCTTCGTTAGACCGGGGACTTATCAGCCAACCTGTTATTGTCCAATTGAAGAAAACAAAGATCGCAGTACGTCGGCATTTTGCGTTGTCTGACGCATTCAGGCCTTTCAGTCGAATGATATCATGCCAGGAAGGCATGATATTTATTCCATACGGTGGCTCCTATTTGATTGATTTGAGCTTGCAAAAAGGTTCGGCAATAGACTTCCTGTTGTTGGTTCTAAACAAAGTTTAGATGGAATAATTAATTGAATCAGTGAATTATATAAATTATATAAGTCTTCAAATTAAATTTTTCTTTTGTTTATTTATCTTTTTTCCAATTTGAAAGGACTTGCCTTATCAAATCCCTATCATTCCATTTGTATTACCCTTTAACGTTGAATCATTTGAATATCTTAAATCAAATAAAAAAAAACACTTGATGTTTTGTATCTCTATTGTGATTTCCTTCTGTATAACTTTTGAAAATGTTTGCTTGAATAAGCTGAAAAAGTTTTCAAAACGCATTATCCGTATAATTCCCTTAGAGAAATATTCTCAAACGAAATACCCCACATCTATTGTTCTCAAATTTGGTTGGAGCTGAAAGATCTTCTGAAACCAGCATCAACACCTTTGACTTTCGATGACGAAGTATTATGACCACAATGCTGTTTAGTGAATAAAGACGCACATGCTGAAAATGACGATGATGCTAACGCTGACACTGTTGATGAAACTGACATAGACTGTATGATTTTGGAGGGATCTTAAGTGGTTTCATGTTGATTTGTGATCAGCTCAAGTGTAGTAGGAGCTGTTGTTTTCGTTTTTAATGGACTGCTAAATTTTACTTGGTGTCAACGATGAAGATCATTGAGTTTTTTTCTTTGAGTGTAATGCAAATTCACAAGCAGTCTAGAGATCACAGGGTTTATGGCAGAGGGAATCGCAAAGATCATACAAACCACTTTCATTGAAGACAATAAGGCAGCATGAAGCAACAACAACAACGATGTAAAATTAAGATGATATATGTTATCAAGAGATTTATTAGGGATGCCAATATAAAGATGTTGATTTAGAAATACTGAAAATTTTATAATTTATTATAGTGGAAGAAAATTAAATTTAAAAAACAATTACAATTAATTCCAATATTTTTTTGTAAATTCCAAATTTCACCTTAACAATCTCTTGATGGGCATCCCTGTTTATCCCAACAATGAGATCTAGTATATCATCAATCTCAGTTCTTCAAGTAACTACAAATATGAGGGTGATGTGAATGTATTATGATCAAAAAGAACCACGAAAAGTTTATGTCGACATGTAAGAGACAAAATAAGATCTTTCACAACAAAGAAAGAAATTTACAAAGCATTTT
>PGFW01004385.1:33060-46484 GCA_003123925.1 Haematobia irritans
ACTCGAAAAACTAACATAGTACCCACCTTTATTTAAAAACATGATTGAATCAATTAAATTTTTATTTGAATATTTTTTAAAATGCAATAAAATTTTGAATTAAAAAAAACATGTAGATATTTTTTTCTGTGTGTGTAGGGGCCGCTACAATCAACTCCTCATATATACAACAATCGATTTCGGTAATCGATAAATACGTATGAAAATCACATCACTAACGCCTAACGAGTGCTTTCTTCTGTGCTCACCATTCGCAACAATTGTTGATACTTTTTGCCTGACATTCGCAATTTCATAAAATCCGCTTTAATATGACATTCACAGTTTGACACACACCACCACAAGCGCATTAGACAGACCTCAACCACACCGACACACACATACAGTACTTTTTGTACTTTTTCACCATATCAATTCCAACAGAAAAATTAAAAAAATCGAATAAAATACCAAAAATAACCAATCGAAAACATTGTGTGTGATGCCGTTTTTGGGGAAATAAATGAAAATTAAGTGAAAAACTTTAATGGAATGGAGAATTTTGCAAGAATTTCTCAAATACCCCAAGACGACGACGAATGGCGACGGTCACCAACAGTAATAGAAGAAGACGACCAATGGGAAAAAATCTATAAAATTTTGAGGTGTAACAAATAATACTATATAAAAATTTGCAAGAAAAAATAGCATTACCAAATTGTGAGACGAAAACAAAAATACATATGTTTACATGAAATAATACAGCTGTGTGCAGTGAGAAAAAGTGAAAATAAAGTACAACAAAATAATGTTATAATTCGTTCAATTAATAAAAGACGGTGCTCTGCGATACTACGCAACGATTGGCTGATCACCCCCACCCCCGTTGTCTTGCTGCTGCTGCTACTGTCGTACAAAAACTAAGGCAACACACATAAAAAAGAAGTCAACAGAAAAGAAGAAACTGCAGGCAGTGGCCAGTAAAAAAAAGAACGTCGCAGGAATTTTGTTCATTCCTCCATTGTTGTCCTTTAATGGACAACAAAAGATTTAAATTCCATAAATTGAAACCAAAAAAGGTATAGTTGCATATACATATATACGCTACAACAATAGGCTTGCTCTAAGATTATTTGCTAAACAAAAATCTTAAAAAAAAGATAAGAAAGAGAAGTAGCATTCAGGCATACCATAAAAACATATTCATTTTTGTTGGCCTCATTAGTAATCCCTAGTATTTTTAAGGGGTAGAATTATGATATGGAAGTGCTATGGTCTATTATAAGACAAAAAATTAGTCAACAATGCTTTTTAATGATTAATTTATTATCATAAGTAACAAAGATGTCCAAGCGGTCATATATATTTCTCCATAGTCCGAAACAATAATGAAAATTCATAAATGGATAGTATTTCCTAGAAAAAGCCCCCCTAAAGCCTTACCTTGGATAGACCTTGAGTTTGTTAATGTGATTAGAAAACATTTTTCGATTTTTTTTTTCTTCGAATTGATAAAGTTTCTTTCTCCTTTTCAGAGAAGCCAACTCATGTGATTTCTTCACCTATGACATTAACAACACCACAAACGACGCCGCCATAATGAACAACAGTGCCACTACGACACCAACAAAAGCAATGACATCTTCGAATCATCCACCACCATCCATGATGACGTCGTCTTCACAGCATACATTATTGCATCAATCGGCCTCAACGCATTCAACACCGGTGCGTAGTAGCCCCCATTCAAATCCACATTCAGCATCGACATCCTCATTGCCAGCCAATGATTTGGATGTTATACAGGATATGATTGATTGTTCGGCAAATCGTTTGGAAGGTTTGCGAACACAATGTGTGACCAGTACATTGCTAACACAAAGGGAAATACGTAGTTTGGAGACGAAATTGTTGCGTATGTTTTCGGAATTGCTATTGACCAAGGGAAGACTCAATGAACGACTGCCGGCCAGTGGTTTACCACATACCTCAGGCAATGAATTACGTCAATGGCTACGAGTGGTTGGCCTTAGTCAGGATACATTGAATGTATGCCTAACCAGGCTATCAACTTTAGAGCAAATACTAGAATTAGATGAAATGGAATTGAAGGAACTCTTGCAAAATAATCCAAGCCATCGTGAGGAGGAATTGCGACGTCTAACCAAAGCCATGCAAAATTTACGAAAATGTAAGGAGATCTTGGCAAATCCTATGAGCCATGAAAATCATCTGCTACAACCGGATGGAGAAGATCAGAAGAATGTCAAGGAAACCAATGAGCAGATGATCGAACAATTATATTGGGATTCATGGGATCATCGGCATCATCGTGGCAGTGTGGGTACTATTGGTGTAACAGCATCACCACGTACCCATCGCAATATTATAAAACAAGCAAAGCAACAACAGAATCAATCAAGTCGACAATCGCCTTCAAATGATTCACAGGCCTATAAATCCTCAACAACATCGGTAAACAATTCGCTAACGGACCACGATAGTTCCACTCAAAGTAGCCAGAACTCGGCATTAACCTTAACTCTCACACCTTCACCTCCAAATTCACCATTCTCCATATCCACATCAGTATTTGGTGGTGGCAGTCTAAATGGCACACCACAAAAAGTGAAAATAGCCGGAACACCACCGCCAATGAAAAAGCATATGACTACATTGAATAACACGCAACCACTGACGCCCACTCATGCGGCTACATTACACAATGCAGGTGGCAGTACAAACTATTATCAGCAGCAACAGCATGATCATATATCCATACCTCTGTCAAAATCCAAATCAAATGAATCGCATATACAGGATTCCTCATTATCCATAGTATCGACTATCATAAGTTCGCCCACAATGGCCAACAATTCGTTAAAACACAATAACATTGGACAAGGTGGTGGTGGTGGTGGTGGTGGAGGATCGACTACCCGATCTCGACTAAATACTGATCCCAGTCCCGATAGTCATTCATCGGCCAGTTCGGATATTTTTGTCGATTCGGCAAATAATAGTAGCAATAATAATATCCTACAAGTCCCTCCATCGCCCTGTACACCAATAGTCAACCTAAGCATGAGCCATAATATAGCGCATCGTTTTACCACACTGGTTAAAATGGCAACTTGTGATTTGTGTCAGAAGCCTATGTTTATTGGACGCAAATGTAAGGAATGTAAATATCGTTGCCACAAGGTTTGCGAGCCGGATGTGCCACCTTCATGCTGTTTACCACCAGAATTTATTGATGAATTCAAGAAAACCATCAATGATCAAGTTGCCGCTGGCTATCATTCACAACTAACTCACACACCTCCCATCTACAATACCCAATCACCTAATCAGAGTCATGGCAGTCTGGGTAAACAGAGAAAAGGTTTGACCACTGGTCGACATCAAAAACATGGCTCTAATGCCAGCACCGGCACTGGAGGCGGAAGTACGGGTCATGTGGATAGCAGTTCTCCCGGATCAAGTTGTAATAGTTCTAGTCCTTCAAGTCCTGCTCTCTTCAATCTTCAACATCATACTTCGTCGAATGATATGCAAATCACAACTATAATGAGTTCGTCGGCAGGTGGTTCTAGTACGAGCTCTAATATGCTATCTACTCCCTCTTCCCATAGGAATGCAAGTCAATTTAATTTTCCCGATGTGACCATAACATCAAATTGTAATAATCCGGCTGGTGCTACTACCGAAACCATATTATCTGCTCAAAATGCTAATAATACCTCATCGCCAAATCATGAGTACGGCCTGGATTATCATGGGCATTCACGTAACAACAGCAATGAACCATTGATTTCCAGTAACCACACAAATACCTCTCATCAATCAGCCATGGCTGTGACCATGAGCAATAGCAACAACATGTCCTGTAATGCCTCAGTTATTTCGTCTAATTCCACGGTACACAGTAGCATTGTTTCATCTTCGGCAAGTAATATAGTTGTGGCTACTGGACCAGCAACGTTTTTCCAACGTAAGCTCAGTTCAGCAGGTGTTGATAAACGAGGTAATTTCACTGAATTATCCGATACACACAAATCCAATGACAGCGATAAAACTGTATCGCTATCCGGCAGTACATCGGCATCTACGGACTCTGATCGTACACCCGTTAGATTGGATTCAACAGAAGATGGAGATTCTGGTCATTGGCCCCGGCAAAATTCGTTATCGCTTAAGGAATGGGATATACCTTATGCCGATTTAAAAATGCTGGAAAAAATTGGACAAGGACGTTTTGGTACCGTGCACCGGGCAATGTGGCATGGTTCGGTGGCGGTGAAACTGCTCAAGGAAGACTATCTGGACGATGAGAAAATGTTGGAAGCTTTCAAGGCCGAAGTGGCAAATTTCAAAAAGACTCGTCATGAAAATCTGGTGCTTTTTATGGGTGCTTGCATGAATCCTCCCCATTTGGCCATAGTGACTTCACTTTGTAAGGGCAATACGCTATACACGCATATACATTCGCGCCGAGAGAAGTTTGTTATAAACAAAACCACACTGATAGCCCAACAGATTACCCAAGGTATGGGTTATTTGCATGCTCGCGGCATTATACACAAAGATTTGAGGACGAAGAACATCTTCCTGGAAAATGGCAAAGTGATTATAACCGATTTTGGCCTGTTTAGTTCAACAAAACTTCTATACTGTGATAAAGGTCTGGGTGTGCCCCTTGGATGGCTGTGTTATTTGGCACCCGAATTGATGCGTTGCCTAATGCCTAGTAAGCCTACAGATGAGATTCTTCCCTTTACTGCTGCCTCCGATGTGTATTCGTTTGGTACGGTGTGGTATGAATTGCTATGCGGTGAATTTCCCTTTAAATCCCAACCTCCCGAGTCGATTATATGGCAAGTGGGTCGAGGTATGAAACAAACATTGGCAAATCTACAAACCTCCAGAGATGTAAAGGATATACTGATGTTGTGTTGGCATTACACCATTGATGATCGACCCGATTTCCCCAAACTACTGACACTATTCGAAAGGCTACCCAAGAAACGTTTAGCTCGATCACCGTCACATCCAATACAGTTATCAAGATCAGCTGAAGCTATATTTTAAAGAGGTGATCACCACTAACATAGAAATTATGTTAAAAAAAAACACATTAAAAAGAAGTTAAAAAATAATAAATAGCTATATGTAAATATATAATCAAGCAAAACTATAAAAACGAACACGAAAATGTTGTTAGAGAAGTTGAAAAAGATTTTTTTTTCGAAAAAAAATGCATTCCTCTTGACACTTTAGAAATTGCATGCAAGAAAGAACTTTCACAGACACACAACCGAACATACTTCTTCTCTATTCATACTTCTTTTAGAAAGAAATACGAAAAAACTACAACAAAAAAACTATGATGAAGAAAAGATAGCGCAAGTACACTACATTAATGATTGTAAATATATCTCGAGTTAGAAACCTCATTAAAATCAAACACAAGAATACGTAGAACAAAAACTCATACACACAAACACCCACACATAAAAAAACATACATATGAATAAAATTATTATAATATATAAATAAAAATATATGCTTTAAAAGTAAGAAACCACAAACAAAAAATTTAATATTATTATGATTATTATTAAGTTAAAAGACAACAAGACGCAGATAAAGCAAAGAAAATTAATAACAGAACAACCTCTAAAGAAGTGAAAATCTATTTACATTAAAATATAATGTAATAAATGCCGACAAATATACATATATATTAAAAAAAATAAAAGAAATAAACATTATGACATTACTACACCATAAAAAACAATGCAATTGATTTTTTTTTCTTTCACAACAAGATATATTTGGAGAAGGTTTGTGGTGGGGATTAGATGAAGTTTTGAACCAAGACAATTCGCAATTTTCAAGTAGTAGTGGGAGTAATTTATTAATTGGTTACATAGTTATTCTAAAACCTACATTAGAAAGATTAGAAGCTTGTCTTCATCGTCTCCATCTTCTTGAAATCATGCAATTGTATTCCAAAAACTAGTTAATGGTAATCGACGTGAGCATCTTATTCTTAACCCTTTCGACCCTAAAGTTGCCTGTGGGCAACTTTTTGTTTCACTGTCAGCGTTGTTTTTATTTTTGTTCATAAAACTGTAACGGTATCGAAAGCTACAAGTGTTTTCTTCAAGTTGAATAAAAAAATAGCTAATTTGGTTGTCAATTAGCAAATTTTTTCATTAGTACGCACGTGCCTCAAGAAAACAAGTAAGGAAAGTCAAAAGTCGGGCGGGGCCGACTATATTATACCCTGCACCACTTTGTAGATCTAAATTTTCGATACCATATCACATCCGTCAAATGTGTTGGGGGCTATATATAAAGGTTTGTCCCAAATACACACATTTAAATATCACTCGATCTGGACTGAATTTGATAGACTTCTACAAAATCTATAGACTCAAAATTTAAGTCGGCTAATGCACTAATGTTAGTAAAAAAATATGGGAAACATTTAAATCTGAAGCAATTTTAAGGAAACTTCGCTCGATATATATGTATTAGAAGTTTAGGAAAATTAGAGTCATTTGTACAACTTTTCGACTAAACAATGGCGATTTTACAAGGAAAATGTTGGTATTTTGACCATTTTTGTCGAAATAAGAAAAACATATATATGGGAGCTATATCTAAAACTGAACCGATTTCAACCAAATTTGGCACGCATAGCTACAATACTAATTCTACTCCCTGTGCAAAATTTCAACCAAATTGGGGTAAAACTTTGGCTTCTGGGACCGTATTAGTCCATATCGGGCGAAAGATATATATGGGAGCTTTATCTAAATCTGAACCGATTTCAATAAAATTTGGCACACTTGACTATTGTACTAATTGTTCTTCTTGTTCAAAATTTTAAGCAAATTAGGGTAAAACTCTTGCTTCTGGGGCCATATAAGTTCATATCGGGCGAAATATATATGGAAGCTATATCTAAATCTGAACCGAAGTCTTCCAAAATCAATAGGGATCTATTCTGAGCCAAAACACATACTTGTGCCAAATTTGAAGTCGATTGGATTAAAACTGCGACCTAGACTTTGATTACAAAAATGTGTTCACGGACAGACGGACATCGCTCTATCGACTCAAGAGCCCACCCTGAGCATTTTTGCCAAAGACACCATGTGTCTATCTCGTCTCCCTTCTGGGTGTTGCAAACATATGCACTAACTTATAATACCCTGTTCCACAGTGTGGCGCAGGGTATAAAAATATTTGCGAATTTGAAAAAAGCTTTTTATATATGTGACTTTTTTTCAAAAATTACAACAAAAATGTTAAAAGTTGTTATTAAATTGGTTGTAGTACATATCAAATAAAATATTTGTGGGAGTCAAATTTTCGAATTGAAAAAAACCAACATGTGAGAAATTTTTAAAGTTGTAAAGTTGCCTGTGGGCAACTTTGGGCCATTGTGGTAGTAAAATTATACATATTTTTGGACTAAGACCTAGAGAAAAAAGGTTTGAAAAATAATGATTTTGAACAAATTTTGAACTTCGATTGGGATGTCCCAGTGACGAGGAATGCGGCGATGATGTGGAGAACATATCTGCAGTGCTGGGGAGGAATTTGGAAGGAATCGTACAAAGGGAGGAAGCCATTGATATCGGCCTTCTTGGCAACATACTGGTGGATTAGCACAAATATAGGCGCTTTATTTTTTTTTCTCACCGTCAGTTGAAAAAACAAAACATTTTCGTGAATCACGCGTGATTCACGTGAAGCCCTGAATGAAATTTAAACTAAATCTCGAGAATGTGCGTGAACGGGACTAAATAATTTGTCGTGCGTGAGTAAAAATCAAATTGTGTTCGTGATTGTGAAATCACGCTCATAATAAAATTTCACGCTCACGATAAAATTCGTAGTTCTCACCGATAAAACCAGAGTATGACAAGACAATAAATTAATTGTGCTAATTGTTCCGTCGTGAGTTATGAATGTTAATTACTCATCAGTAATTGCAGCGAGTCATGAGATTTGTCGTGAATCACAAGAATTTTCGTGAATGGTAATTGTTGTATCACGAACATTTTCGTGAAAGAAGAATATTATCGTGAGTCGCGAGAAATTTCGTGAATTACGAGTATTTTATTTCGCCACCAAAAATTGTCGTGTTCCGAAAATATTCGTGAATTACGAGATTTGTCGTGAATTGCGAAAATTGTAGTGAATCGTGCGGGAGCGTGAGGCATAAACATTGTTCGTGCATGAGCGTGCGCTAGTATGACTTTTCATTTCGTGAAAAGTCATACTAGCGCGTGAATTCATACCCACATCGCGTGCGCGAGTAAAAATATTTCTTCGTGAATGTGCCTGAGCGCATCCAAGTATAAAAGGTTGGCTGATAAGTCCCCGGTCTAACAAAGAAAAACACATTTTTTTGTCAAAATTCGTTTTTATTATTCAACATAGTTCCCTTCAAGAGCGATACAACGATTATAACGACCTTCCAATTTTTTGATACCATTTTGGTAGTACTCCTTCGGTTTTGCCTCAAAATAGGCCTCAGTTTCGGCGATACCTCTTCATGGCAGCCAAATTTTTTCCCTGCGCAGCATCTTTTTTGAGGTCTGAGAACAAGAAAAATCGCTGGGGGCCAGATCTGGATGAATTACGGTGGTGTAGGGAAGCAATTCGAAGCCAATTCATGAATTTTTGGCATCGTTCCTCAATGACTTGTGGCACGGTGCGTTGTCTTGGTGGAACAACACTTTTTTTCTTCTTCATATGGGCCGTTTTGCCGCGATTTCGACCTTCAAACGCTCCAATAACGCCATATAATAGTCACTGTTGATGGTTTTTCCCTTCTCAAGATAATCGATAAAAATTATTCATGCGCGCATCCCACAAATAACAGAGGCCATTACTTTGCGGACTTTGAGTTTTCACCTTCGGAGACGGATTCACCGGTCGCTGTCCACTCAGGCGACTGTGTCGATTGGGACTCAGGGGTGTAGTGATGGAGCCATGTTTCATCCATTGTCACATATCAACGAAAAACTCGCGGGGGTGCTATTACGAGTTAACAGACTGCAAACACAGCATCAGAATATCAACACGTTGTTGTGTTTGCGTCAAATGTGCAGCTCGCGCGCACCCATTTTGCACAAGCTTCGCATATCCTAAATATTGATGAATGGATATGATCCAAACAGCTTTCCTTTGATAACTTTAAGGCCTTTTAATGTTTTCGTCGGTAACCACCTCTTTCGGGCGTCCACTGCGTTCACCGTCCTCCGTGCTCATTTCACTACGCTTGAATTTTGCATACCAATCAATTATTGTTGATTTCCCTGGGGCAGAGTCCGGAAACTCATTATCAAGCCATGTTTTTGCTTCCTCCGTATTTTTTCCCTTCAGAAAACAGTATTTTATCAAAGACGAAATTCCTTTTTTTCCATTTTTAATTCACAATAACAAAAGTTGCTTCACAAAAGACGCTCTATCTCACAAACTAATTGACTTACAGACGTCAAATTTTGACACGAATCATTTGCAGGTTGGTACTATATAAAAATAATATGCATTTAATACTAGCGACGCCATCTATGTTTGAGACCGGGGACTTATCAGCCAACCTGTTACATATTTTTGGACATAAGACCTAGAGAAAAAAGGTTTGAAAAATAATGATTTTGAACACATTTTGAACATCGATTGGGATGTCCCAGTGACGAGGAATGCGGCGATGATGTGGAGAACATATCTGCAGTGCTGGGGAGGAATTTGAAAGCAATCGTACAAAGGGAGGAGCCATTGATATGGCATTGCACATATTGATGATCAAGCATAGCTGTAGGATTTGGCATCTACAAGGGCGAAGCCATGATATCGGCTTTGCAACATACTGGTGGATTAGCACAAATATAGGCGCTTTATTATACTTTGGTTTTTTTCTACCGTCAGTTTAAAAAACAAAACATTTTTGTGATTCACGCGAAGCAGTGAATGAAATTTAAACTAAATCTCGTGAATGTGCGTGAACGAGACTAAATAAAAATTTGTCGTGCGTTAGTAAAAATCAAATTGTGTACGTGATTGTGAAATCACGCTCACGATAAATTTCACGTTCACGATAAAATTCGTGTTCGCGATAAAAATTTCACACTCACGATAAAACCGAGACACAAAAAAATTAATTGTGCTAATTGTTCCGTCGTGAGTTATGAATGTTAATTGCTCATCAGTAATTGCAGCGAGTCATGAGATTTGTCGTGAATCACAAGAATTTTCGTGAACGGTAATTGTTGTATCACGAACATTTTCGTGAATGAAGAATATTGTCGTGAGTCACGAGAAATTTCGTGAATTACGTGTAGTTTATTTAGCCACCAAAAATTGTCGTGTTCCGAAAATATTCGTGAATCACGAGATTTGTCGTGAATTACGAAAATTGTAGTGAATCGTGCGGGAGCGTGAGGCATAAACATTGTTCGTACATGAGCGTGCGCTTGTATGACTTTTCATTTCGTGAAAATTCATACTAGCGCGTGAATTCATACCCACATCGCGTGCGCGAGTACAAATATTTCTTCGTGAATGTGCGAAATTTCACTCACGTGCGCATCCAAGTATATATTAATAATCCGAAAATTAATAAATTGAAAATATACCTTCACACACCACGAAAAAAAAACATTCGAGCACAGGTAAATATGGTAAGATTGTGTCATTTAGTATCAGTGCGACCTGGAATTGGTCCCTGGCACCTTCTATTTTATGCAAAAGTCCGACACCACGTGACGACATAGCACCCCAAAGCATAATGGATTATTCTCTTTGGATTCTACGCACTTTGGACGTCGAACACACTTTTTTCCATCAGGGGTGACTCGGTTTATCTTTATGTTATTTCATAAGAAAACAATATCCTTTTTTATTCCACAGTTGTCCAGCGGAGATAGTTTTTTTGTAAACCCTAATCGAAGTTTTCGGTTACGCTCCGACAGTACGGGTTTCTTCCGGAAAATTCTTCCGAATAGTTCCATCACCCACAAAAGCCATTTTACAGTGTCTACAGTTGGTTGCCTTTCATTTTCACTGAAAAGTGCAGTCCGTTTCTCGTTAACCGATTTATGAGAATTTTTCTCTATCTTTGTTTTATCAGAAAACAATATCCTTTTCATTCCACAGTTGTCCAGTGGAGGTATTTTTTTTAGCAAACGTTAATCAAAGTTTTCGGTTTCGTTCCGACAGTAAAGACTTCTTCCAGGAAAATTGTCCCAACAGCCTGCCTCCCGCAAAAGCCATTTTACTGCAATGCACCGAAAAGTGCAGTCCGTATCTCGTTAACCGATGTATGAGAAATTTTCTTTGGCTCGCGGGCAATCATTTTATCTTCCCGGGCTACTGTTATCCGGCTTCTCTGTTTACGAGGTATGTGATTGTGTTATGGACCATCGTTTTGGGCACTTTTAGGGCATCAGCAATTTGTCTGCAAGATTTTCCATCTTCATACATTTCTTTTAGTGCTGGCATCACAAAAATTGTTTCTGCTCATTCTCAAATGTGTAATTAAAACACCAATTACTGTAAATGGAGTACTTTTAAATCCTTCTTCCGAAATCGGTCCAATACAAAGATTTTACATAAAATATCCAAGTAAAAATCAATGTCCCTAATTTTGTGCACGATCTTTTTTTTCTCATTTTTGGAAGAAACCACGTGCTTTCAGCAAATTAACGGTAAATTCAGTGTGGTCAACGACATAAATTAGACTACAGGTGTTAAGTTAAAACAAACAATGTGAAAACTTTGCGTTTTATCCATTGCATGGGCTGAAATTTTTTGAAATGAGTCATCCAGCGGAAGTGTCCCTAATTAATTGCACGGAGCTGTAGCTGTCACTTATAGGTAAACTTGATAATCCTTCACATCAGCTACCTTAAAGGGACTTGTAAAACTGCTAGTAATAATCAAATTTGAATTTATTTTTTTTTTTTATACGCTAACAATTCCAAAACAACCACTCAATCTAATAATGGAAGTTTATCACAAAAAAATACTTATTTGATAAAGCCTCAGATTAAATCAATCTGTCTATATAGCTGTTTGAGGCCTTTATAGTCCAATTGTGATTGACATTTGATTCATTCACACATATCTATTATCCAATTTATCACATTTTGATATATCCCTCATATAGATTTAGGATTTCTCGATTTTAGCTCTTCAGATTAGAAGAAGCCATAACTAAACATATTGAAAAGTCCACATTGATTCTGAATATGTTTGAAGAATTTAAATAAAAAAAACGCAATCACTTACCTTATATAGATCATGACCTTTCAAGGTATTGACCATAGCTGCACCGACTATATGCTGTATCAATGGCAAACGTGAACCCAAAGGACTGTTCAATGAAATATGTAATTGAATGGAATACATAACGCATCCCAAAGGACTTAGCCACTAAAAATATAAAAAATATAAATTAAAAATATATATACAAAAAATTAACTGCCTGTTCATGGAATTTTCGTTCGCTTCAAGACAAACGAAACGTCAAAAATCACTCGTTGATATTTCGAGAACTAAAGTTTGTCTTATTCGATAGTGAATCGTAAAGGTGGAATTAAGGTTGAGATATAGTTGAAAGATAATCACTCTCCTGAGTATTTCAGTAGTGTGTTTATTCGATGATGATGCTAGGTGGAATTGAGTTCAGTGTTTTCTATCATCCGTTAATTCCGTACGTGGATGGAAGGTTTGATATTTTTCAGTTTGAAGCACTCTAACAAAACTGTTGCTTTCAAAGAGAAAATTCAACTCTTCAATCAACGAACGAATTAACGCATGTTGTGTAACTCAACCTTTACATATCATGCGGGTCATGCGTGCGTACGTTATATGCTATTGTCAAAAAGTTAAAATGTGGGAACTAACATTGTTTGAGTTACACGGCATATAACGCATAAAGTTGACGAACTTTTCAATGCGTCGGGTGCGTTGACAACATTAAACAACATGTAAAACAAAAACAAGAAACGAAAAACAATATAAAATATGGACGAGAAACTATTGATTGACGTTAAAATACATAAAGTTCTATACTTTAAAAAAGTGTGTGGAATACAAAAACAACAAAAAGCGCAGAATCGTATTCGTCAACGCATTCGAATACAACGTACGCACGCGCATGACCGCATGGTATGTGATTCCACCTTAATGCTTAGTACTAAGTTAAAGCGAATATATTCATCTATCTCCGTAAATAGGGTCTCAAACCCAGGAATGTTAACTTATTTATGCGAAATAATATACCTGCCAATTTTTTTGTGCGAAAAATCCAGGGTTGTATAAATATGTGTTTGGAAATGCTCAAAACAAAGATTTCGCATTTATTCCGCGCTGACGTTTTTTAATATGGAGTATTAACCAGTTTTTTCGTGCGA
>PGFW01004387.1:11675-26372 GCA_003123925.1 Haematobia irritans
CAATCTATCATAACAATTTCTAAACGGTTTTTTCGGTGTTCATTAGGCTTTGCCAAAAATTAGCATACAAAATAAACACAAAAAAAGGCATTAATGATGTAATACAGTTTCCTAAATTACGAATAATTACTTTATAGTAAATCTATACATGCTTAATCTATTGCTTTAATATTATACTCTTGTCTATGAGAATATATTTAAATAAAGTATAAATAGTAACACAATGTTTTGATAAAGTTTAGTGTACTTTTTACTACGACACAAATCTTAATACACACGTAGGTCTGTTTTCTTCATTTTATACCAAAATCCTTCTTAAACGTGTTAAGTAAAAATCAAATTAAATTTGAAATTATGTTTTGAAAAGATGTCGGAAATATTTTAAATTAAAGCCATTTTTATGCAAATCCATGCATTTTATTATTTATCGGACGTTATTAATATCTTAATACACTTGAGGTATAGGTATATTTGAGGCATTTTTACATTTTTTCTACTCAGATGTGGCGTTATACAAGAATATGGGCTAGATGAACCGATTTGGATCAAAAGTGACCCCACTATGAAAGAAAATGACAAAATTTTCTATAGATACAAAGCTTTGACAAAATTTCTATTAGAAATAAAATTTTGACAAATTTTCTATAGAATAAAATCTGACAAATTTTTATAGAAATAAAATTTTAACAAATTTTCTTCTATGAATAAATAAATTTTGAACAAAATATTCTATAGAAATAAATTTTGACAAAATTTCTATAGAATATAAAATTTTGACAAAATTTTGAAAAATAAAATATTCTATAGAAATAAAATTGTGACAAATTTCTATAGAAATAAAATTTTGACAATTTTCTATAGAAATAAAATTTGACGAAATTTCTATAGAACTTAAAATGTTGGATAAAATTTTCTATAAAACCTAAAATTTTGACAAAATTTTCTAACAGAAATAAAATATTGAAAAATTTTACAGAAATAAAATGTTGACAAATTTTCTATAGAATTAAAACTTGACAAATTTTTTTTTTTGAAATAAAATTTTGACAAAATTTCTATAGAAATAATTTTGACAAAATTTTCTACAGAAATAAAATTTTGACAAAATTTTCTATAGAAAATAAAATTTGACAAAATTTTTAGAAATAAAATTTTGAGAAAATTTTATTATAACATAAAAATTGCCAAAATTTTTATAGAAATAAAATTTTGACAAAATTTTCTATAGAAATAAATTTTGACAAAATTTTCTATATAGAAATAAAACTTTGACGTAAATATTTTACAAAATAAAATTTTGACAAAATTTCTATAAAAATAAAATTTTGAACAAATTTTCTTAGAATAAAAATTTTGACAAAATTTCTATAGAAATAAAATTTTGACAAATTTCTATAGAAAATAAAACTTTGACGAAATATTTCTATAAAATAAAATTTTGACAAAATTTTCTATAGAAATAAAATTTGGCAAAATTTTCTATGAAATAAAATTTTGCAAAATTAAGAAATAAAAATTTTGACCAAAATTTCATAGAAATAAAATTTTGACAAAATTTTCTATAGAAATAAAATTTTGACAAAATTTTCTATAGAAATAAAATTTTGACAAAATTTTCTATAGAAATAAAATTTGACAAAATTTTCTCATAGAAATAAATTTGACAAAATTGCTTAGAAAAAAATTGAAATATTTATCAAAATTATTATAAAATTATCAAATTCTATAAATAAAATTTGACAAAATTTCTATAGAAATAAAATTTTGGACAAAATTTCTATAGAAATAAAATTTGAACAAAATTCTATAGAAATAAAATTTTAACACAAATTTTCTATAGAAATAAAATTTTTGACAACATTTGCTTATAGAAATAAAATTTTGACAAAATTTCTACAGAAATAAAATTTTGACAAAATTTTCTATAGAAATAAAATTTTGACAAATTTTTTATAGAAATAAATTTTGACAAAATTTCTACAGAAATAAAATTTTGACAAAATTTTCTATAGAAATAAAAATTTGACAAATTTTCTAATAGAAAATAAAATTATTGACAAAATTTTCTATAGAAATAAAATTTTGACAAAATTTTCTATAGAAATAAAATTTTGAGAAATTTTCTATAGAAATAAAATATTGACAAAATATTCTATAGAAATAAAATTTTGGAGAAATTTTCTATAGAAATAAAAGTTTGAGAAAATATTCTATAGAAATAAAATTTTGGCAAAATAAGATTTTTTGCTTGGTAGTTTATTAGGTAAAATTTCCCCCAATTTTGGTAGATTATTTTTGGCTCGAGTGGCAACCGTGGTAACAGGACCGATGTCCATTATTTCAAAAGTTGTTGAAATAATGGACATCGATCCAGAATTTGCACCTATGTTATTTTTAAGGTGCGATGCGAATATTTGACCAAAGAAATATTGTATTTTTAATTTTTTTTATGAATTTTAATAAATTGAAACGCTTGTCTGAAACGTTTGAGCTCAAAAAGAAGGTATTTAGTATATTTTTTTTTTATTTATAGCCCAAAGATTGATTTTGCAGAGATAAATTCCCAATAGTAATCGGATATAATTGAAATAACAATTTAACCAAAGATCAAAGCTCAAAGCTATACAATTTAAAACAAAAGCAAATATACAAAGAAAAATGCAAAAAAAAAAAAAATAAATGGATAAATCTTTAATTTAATAGCTGAAAACATTAAAATATCAGCAACAGAAAAAACAACAAAACAAATCTTTTTTTGTATTTGCTCTTGGTTCTTGTGAAAAGGGATGTGGATTTTTGTTGTTGGAAAATTGTATGCACATTGTTTACTTACACCGACTTGATATAGAATTCTCACATCGTTTGGGGAATGAGAGCCAGCTCCGGCGACTATATTACTACTCCCTGGAGCTCCTCCACCTGAGCTTGGTGGTAATTTATGATTTCCTGTTTGATCATTATGGTTTTCTTGTTGCTGCTGCAGTATATCCAACATTTGTCGCGATCTCCTGCGATCTAATTGATTTGTTGTTGTACTCGATGACGACGATGATGTTATTTTCGTTGTCGTCGTCGATGTGGCGGCTCCAGCATGGTCAATTGCTACCTCCATTGGCCCTGTTAAGGTTGTTTTCGCTGTATCCTGAGATGATAGCATCTTTAATTCAGGCTCATATATTGCCGGCATTTGATGATGCTGACTTGGAGGCTGTCTCTGATTATGAGTGTGCATATTACTACTAGCACCGGAGAGGAAATGTTGTTGTTGATTACCACTAATGGTGGAATATTCCAGATTTTTATGCTTCAAATCATTGCCACCTGCTGAGTTCGGAGTTAACTCGTAGACTTCCAATGGTAGACGCGTGCTATAGCAGGCATTTATTAAATGTGTCACTAGCATGAATATCGTTAAACTCAACATTTTCTGTTGCCGATTGTAGTGTTGTAGCTGACAATGGACTGAATGTTGTCGTGTGATGAAATTTGTATATAGAAGAATTCGGTATTCTCTCTGGGGAAAGCAGAAAGCCACTCTGTATTTAGGGATTTAGTTTGAGATTTTTGGTTGTTTTTTTTTCGAACTAGGTCGGGTTGCTCTTTTCAGATTTTTGTTTACTTTTAATATTGCCAATGAAGTGTATAATGGACCCTTTCAATTATATTGTCGCTCTTACTCGCTGCTTGACTATTTGCTATTAGCTGGTAGTTGTACACCTTGAGCTTTTTTTCTATATGGCTTTATAGCAAAATAATTTTAACTCAAAAGACCAAACAAACAAAAACAACAAATAAAAAAGAACAGTAAACTTTGCAGTTTACAAATATTTGTTCTGTTGATTGTTCTGCTGTTGAATTTAGTATTTTTCGTTGATTTTTATTTTCTATAGGTTGCCAAAGTTTTCAACAGCCTCAAAGTTTTGTTCGATGACTTGTTCACATATAAATTTTTAATCTTATTTATTTAAGTTTGTTTTTTGTTTTTACTGCTCAACTTTTCTCTTTGTTACATTTCAGGATTTTGTTTTGCACTGATATAACTTTTTGGGTGAATTTTTTTTATTTTTACTAGTTGAGAAGAAAAAAACACAACGTTACCATTTCCTATTCTTCTATTCCATATTCCACAAATATTTCCTGTATGCCTATTTACTAATTAATTATGAATGGTTTTATTTTCGGGACCTCCAAACCCCCCCACCAAAATTTTAACCAGAGCTTAAATATGATTAATGAACTTTAAGTTAAATTTTTTACCTTAAGATAATTTAATTTAATTAAATAAAAATAATTTATACCATTTTTATTTACATACGAAATTTTATAAAACAAATGAAAACTTGTTTACAAATTGAGATGGAAATCTATAAATGAAGCTTTTTTCTTATTCAATTAAAACTGTGAACTTTATATTCATGTTTTGCTTTTGAAAATTTTCAACACAATAAAACTTATATGATGAATGTTTGGCCATCGAATTTTATTATGTACTATTTTTTTATCTCTATTGATTTTCCATTTTTGACAAACTTGTTTACATATTTTTATTTGATGCCAAACATTTAAGTAAAAACTAATTTTTTAATAGCAGATGTGGTTTTAGAAAATATTAATTGAAAACTATTGAATAACCAGATAATCTTTTTCTCATTTAAAATTTTATTTTGAATTACAAAACTATTAAGAATTTATTTGAACAAAAATTAAACGTATTATTATTTAATGAGAAGTCCTTCTTTTCACCTTATTTGTTGTTCGCACCGCTCAGGTTCAAATTTATATTACGCCTTTTAATATTTATATAAAATTCTGTTTATATTAACCTTTTAATTAATTTCATATAAATACTCATATCATATTCATATCATATCATATTCCATATCATATTTCATATCTATCATATCATATCATATCATATCATATCTCATATTCATATCATTAATCATATTCATATCATATCTATCATATCTTCATATTTCTATCTATATTCATATCATATCATATCATTATCATATCATATCAATCATATCATATCACGTATCATATCATTATCATATCATATCATATCATATCATATCATATCATATCATATCACATCATATCATATCTCATATTCATATCATATCATATCATATCATATTCATATCATATTCATATCATATCAATTCATATCATATCATATCAATCATTTCAATGTATATATCATATCATTCATATCATATCATATCATATCATATCATATCATATCATCACTTTCATATTATCATATCATATCATATCATATCATATCATATCATATCATATCATATCTATTCATATCAGTATCATATCATATCATATCATATCATAATTCATATCATATCAATCATATCATATCATTATCATATCATATCATATCATTCAATTCATATCATATCATCATATCATATCATATCATATCATATCATATCATATCATATCATATCATATCATATCATATCATATCATATCATATCATATCATATCATATCATATCATATCATATCATATCATATTATTCATATCATATCATTCATTCATATTCATATCATATCATATCATATCATATCATATCATATCATATCATATCATATCATATCATATCATATCATATCATATCTCATATCATATCATATCATATCACATATCATATCATATCATATCATATTCATATTCATAATCATTCATATCATATCATATCATATCATATCATATCATATCATATCATATCATATCATATCATATCATATCATATCATATCATATCATATCATATCATATCATATCATATCATATCATATCATATCATATCATATCATATCATATCATATCATATATCATATATCATATATCATAATATCATACATCCATATCATATCATATCATTATATCATATCATATCATATCATATCATATCATATCATATCATATCATATCATATCATATCATTATATCATATCATATCATATCATATCATATCATATCATATCATATCATATCATAAATTAATTAATTTCATATATCATAAAATTAATATAATTTAATTTATGTAATTAAATTTATATTATTTTTATTAGTCCATATTGGCTTGTTCGTTTGGGCTCAGAAACTATTGTGGAATACGGATCCAGATAGGAACCAATTGCTCAGGTCCACGTATTAAGAATTTGTGTAAGAGAATAATTTCTCAATAATTTTAATATTTTTTTATATGTTTTCTCCAAATTATTTTTCGCCTATTTTTGTGTTATTTTTATTTTTTTTGTTTAACGTAAATTTTGCTGTGGTGGCAATCACTATTTTCACTATAAGCTGGTTTTTGAGGTTTTCAACAACTTTTTGTTTTTGTAATAATGTAAAGTGGTTGTTTGTTGTTGCTTGATCGTTACATTTTATTTTGGCTTCGATCGATTCATGAAAATTCCACAAACACTATTCGAACACGATACATAATCAAGCAACTTTGTTAGTGAAGTTTCAAGTTTTTTTTTGCGTTTTGGTTTGTATTTGTTTTACGTTTTACATTGTATTTTTTTTTTTTTTGTAAACCTATCAGAATTGCTGGTGTTGTTTTTCTTCTTCTTCAATTCATTGATGCTGTACTACTACACTACTCTGACTACTTTTGTGTGAAACTGTGCCTATGTGGTTGCTGTAGTAGAGCGGCACCAATTGGTGCTGTTTTTTTTATCCGCATATATTTTTCTCCACTTTTTTACGGCTCCCTCAATGGGGTTTGCTTTTGCACTGAGTATTTTGTTAACATTCATTCATTCATAAAATCAAATTCATTCATTCATTAAAATACAACGTAAAACACGATGGATGGTAGTGCTATTATGGTCGTCATGTTTTACTGTGAGTGTGTATGTGTGTGTGTTTTTTTTTTGGCATTTCAAACCTTTTGCACAGAGTACGCGCGCGCTCAGTTACACAAGTTTTATTTTGCTTAGTGCCGAGAGGCGAGGAAATATGTATGCCGGCTGTGGGCCAAATACTAGTTCATGTATTACGCAACAAACAAATGCACCACATTGGCTGTTTTTGTAAAATACGAAGTAGTCGATATGTATTTGCGGAGCGCGAATGCGAGATTACCAATCGAAACCATGTCAGGTCACTAGACAGAAGTTTTTTGTTTTCGCGATATTTTTCCTATGCAACGAAGATAACGTTAGGTTTTTTATTCACATATTCACAGAATATAACATTCCTTTTTACACTAAATATTTTTATTTTATTTCTCCTTTTTATGGTTTCATATGTAGACCCAATTATTTCGTGTTTTTTTTTAATATTTTCCTTGGGATTTAGCAAATATTTACTTTTAATTTTATTACTTATAACCTATTTTATTTGCATACGAAATTATCTTGGTTATACACATTCCCACATATACAAAAATAAACAGAAAATAATTGATTTCGATTGAATACATGTTGTCGGTCGGTGGTCGGCACGGTTTGGAGCAAACACAAAAACAATACGAAAACTGCAACGACGTCTTACATTTTGAGGGGGCAACACGTTTTTCCGTTGAAACTAAATTGGTTTTGTTGTTTTTCTTTGCTCTTTTTTTTGGTTTTTCTCCACTACCAATTCATATGACGTTACTTTTTCAAACTGATCGCATCAACTGAAATGTATTGAATTTTTTACAGAACCTAGCTACAAGTTGTTTATTGTCAACACCATTCACATAATCGAAGAAATACTAGCATGAGCTGGTAGTCTCTCTCTCAACTAAACTCGGTCTAACTCACCACACTCACATACTCACTAAGGCCCATGTCGATCTAGAAATTAGAAAACATTTTTTACATTTCACTCTACTCCTCTCTCTGCTCACATATTTTTTGTGCATTTTATTGAAGAACTTGAAATTATGACAAACCAACAATACATTGAATTTTAATTAAGAGTACGCAGTGTGTGTGGCATATATGCTGTGAGGAGATCTCTCACTATGTTTGCTACTGCTAATTCCTCATGCTCTCACACACTCTATTGAAGTATTGTAAACTACTGGTGGGTTTTAATGGGTTCAGTACTCACTGTGTTTGTTTTTCAAACTGGGCGAAGTGAGCGAGAGAGTGTATGCGCCTATGGTTAAGTATATCTAAACCAGATAGTTTAGCAAAGACAAGTACAACAGTTAAAGCTGACATAATAATTACCCATTCAGTTTGAGTTAAAATGAAATGATATTACAAGTTTTAACCACACTCGCTGGCCAGCCCTATATTATATGAGAGCCCCCCAAAAAATCGCCTCTCTAACATATGGTTTCCAAAACATATTTGCAGCATATATTACTTGACAAATTGCCGAAATATTATTAGTGTTTGTTTTATGATGAACAGTATTATATGCTTTGGAAGCATTTTGAGCCCTCGAAGATTCATTATATGCTTTGGTAAGAATTTTCCTCCCCAAAAGATTGTGCTCATTTCCCATCACATCAATTTTCACTCCCGAATTTTTAGGTTATGGCACCTTTTCTCTGTAATACAAATAATGTTTGAAGAAATTATTCAATTCTATACAATAATCCCTCGATTCTACGGTCGTGAGCATTGGTTTCCGGAATCTTGATGAACGTTAATTGCGAAACGAAACGTAAAACCGAAATAAAATGCTCAATACTTACTCCTAAAGTCATTATGTATGTATGTGTGTGATACATTAATAAAAAAATCTTCAAAAATAAGAGGCCAATTCAGTAAGAATTTCAAAAAAAAAATGTTTCGATGTTCATCATCGTTGATACATCTATTGTACTCTATGGGAAGGGCGTTTTTTATAATGTGCGGCAAAAAAGTGCGACTGAGCGTAAATCGAATCGGCGTCCGTAATCGAAGTTTGGAAAGCGAGCAAAAAATTTGACGACGTAAATCGAAAGCAACTGAAACCGAGACGACGTAAATCGAGGGATTACTGGTATATTTATTTTTTAAATTTACCTTTCGCTCTGAACGGAGATCGAAACCGTGGAACCATGCAATTTGTAAGTCCAACACACTACCACTGGGCTACGTAGCTGTTATAGTCACGCAATAGACAATTTATCGTTATAAGTTATACTTTTCAATTAAGCATAGTTTGCAGCGCACGAGCCCCCATCATTAGCGCTAGCTAGAAATTTTCCTGCGGGGGGCTATAGCCCCCCCCTAGCCTAAGAAATTTATTAGACTGAGGTTATAGGTTCAATAATGTTCTTGACTTTCATAAAATTTGAATAAAAAACTAGACATCAAAATAATCGACCAAAACCAATTTATAAACTAAGAGCAACTTAAAAGTCAGTTTTCACACTTTTTCCAAGCAAAAAAAATTGTGAGTGTTGTGCTAAGGAAAACTTTAAAAGTAACTTCCAAAAAATGTCCTCAAATTGATTTTAACTTACAACAGGAAGTTTTTTTATACTTAATTTTTTTTCATATTTTAATGTGTAATTTTTTGTTTTCTTTGTTTTCCAAGAATAGTTTTAAAAATAAGAGAGTTAAGAATATAAGATAAAATGTACAAAATTATTCAAAATTTTGCCCAAACAACTGCATAAACTTTTATATGAAAAATCGATAATTTTGGAAATATTCAAGGAAAAACGTTGTCAAACAAGCGTTCATAAATGGCATTAATTAAAATCACTAAAAACAATACTAAAAATCATGTTATTTGGGAAATATTTTTTTTAATTGCTACATTCAAAACAACTGATTCGGATCTCACCTTAAGAAGTGAATGCACAAATTTCATTGGCAACGGCGTTCTGAAACAGGTGACATTTTGGTCTCCTAATGACAAGGCTCATATTACATTCATTGCTTCTCCGCAATTTTGGCACACTTTCTAGACCAAAAAAGAACATTTTCACTTACTTTTTTGGCAAGCGCTTTTTTCGGCAGCGATTATTAAGATATTAATTTTATGAAAAGAATAGTTTTTAAATATCAAATTATATTTTTTTTAATTAAACTTGGACTTAAACTAAATGCAATCATAATCTGACTTAAACTAAAATCAATCATAAGTTCAAGCACAGCCTTATCTTCATAAATGAATCTGACTTCAAACATTGCCATCGGCAAACTGCTACACGAATCCCCAAGTAGTTCGATTGTTCATGAAAGTCTTTAGCGGTAAATTTGTGCGATGTATATACTTGGTTTAATTTTTGATTAAAAATTAAAAAAAACTATTGCATTTATTTGAACAATGAAAAATCAGTAAATTAGAGTGTTTCAAATTCTGGGGGGGGGGCTAAAAATTTTTCTGGGGGGTCTAAGCCCCCTCCCCAGAGCCTTCCGTAACGCTTATGGAGCCCATGCCACAAAATAATATATATTTTTAAACAGAAAACATCAAACATTTGTGGGCCACCGTGGGAGCAGTGTCTAGCATTACTTTCGATTTTTTTAAACGAAACAAGAAAACAAAGTGTGCCCCGTAATGCCAAAATGATAACAATAAACACATGTCCACACATACAATTTCCAGCTCTCAAGACGAAAGACACACGCTGTTTTTTTTTCAGAATGTTCGTATTCTCTTGTTCCAATGTATACTATTCACTTTACTCCGAACTACTCATTGTAATATTCCAAATTAATAAAATGTTTTATAGACTAAGTATTACTCAAATTTCTTGGCCTTATCATATAAAACAGTTTCCCGAAAACAACATATAAGCCGTTTCACAGAAATTGCTCTCTTCTCTCCTTCTCTCGGCGCTGTAGTTATGTTGAGTATTCTTTCGTCAACCCTCCGGTTTCTCGACTCTATTTCTTTCCTCTATACTCTCTACTGCTCTGTCGCCTCTGACATACAAAATCAACATGATATATGTTTTACTCGAACATTAATGTACAAATTTATATATGGTTACATATTCCACACATATTATTTTTATAAAACATATCATGCCCCAAACATAACTATATTCTAACATATTAACATATGGTGTCCCAAACATTTGGTGTTAGTTTTAGGAACATTACAAGTGTTTGCAACTTAAATACTATTGTAGGCATTAAAAACTTGTGCCCCGAAACACATTTTTGTTTGATATCGGAAACATCATGTAAAACATTATTATTTCGACAGTGTGCTATTACCAAATGCCTGTTATTTCTTGGTAACGCAGAAAACTAAAGAACGTCGTTGACTAAGAAGCTCGATCGAAAAATCTTCGTCTTCGGTATTCGCCAAAAATCGACATTCGGCTACGAATCGGCCTTCGGCGGTCAGCAGAAGCCGTCTTAACCTCGATCCGAAGCTCTTTAAAATAATTTATTTCATACTCGAATGTCCCAGCCAAAACACCCAGTACAAATTAAACGTTCAACAGAATGTAATAACATACTCTTTGTTTTCCATTATATATCCACAAACTTTCTGAACTTTTGATACTAAAAAGTCTGTTACCGTAATTCTTACAAGAATATTATAAGGGCATTGGACTGAAATACTTTTTTTCATTGTTGTTGTTTTATGCCTTTGTTCAATAACAAATATGCCTGAATATGTTAGATCTAAAAACAGTCCAAAATTTCTTTATATTACAAATTACAGGAAAATAAATCGCTTCGGGTCGAGTCCAAAGGCCGATTCGTGGTATCCACAAAAATGGGTAGAATTTTAACTGCTTTGGTAGATTTTGGATGAATTCTTGAATGTTTTGATAGATTTTGCCAGAATATTCCTCTCCAATCCCTAGAGAAGCGTACTTCACAAAATTTTCATTAGAAAGTACAATGTCTGACAAAATTTTCTATAGAACATCATAACAGGTTGGCTGAATAACGTCACCCGGTTCTAACGAAAAGAAAAACACAAATTTTTTTTTTGTCAAGAATTCGGCGTTTTTATATATTCAAAATAGTTCCCTGTCCACAGAGCCGATACAACCGATTATACCGACCGCCAATTTTCTTGGATACCATGTTTGGTGCAGTCACTGCCTTCGGTTTGCCTTCAAAAATACGGGCCTCGATTTCGGCGGATCAACCTCTTCAATTGCAGCCCAATTTGTTTCCCTGCGAGCATTCTTGAGTTCTGAAGAACAAGAAAAAGTTGTTGGTGGCCAGACCTGGGGAATTCTACAATGTGGGTGGCGGGAAGACAACTTCAGAAGCCCAATTTCTATGAGATTTTGCCCATGCGTTTTCAATGACTTGTGGCACGGTTGCGTTGTCTGGCTGGAACAAACACGTTTTTTCTTCTCCATATGGTGGCACGTTTTTGCCGCGGAATTGTCGCCTTCAAACGCTCCAATAACGCCATATAATACGTCACTGTTGATGGTTTTCCCTTCTCAAAGATACAATCGTAAAAAATTATTCCATGGCGCATTCCCAAAAAACAGAGCCCATTACCTTTACCAAGCGGACTTTTTGGGTCTTTTCCACGCTTCCGGAGGACGTCTTTCACCGGTCGCGCTTTCCACTCAACGACTGTCCCATTGGACTCAGGAGTGTAGTGATGGCAGCCATGTTTCATCATTGTCAACATATCGACGGAAAAAACTGGGGATGGTATTACGACGTAACAGCCTGCAAACACGCTCAAGGAATCATCCAACACGTTGTTGTTTTTGCGTCAAAAATGTGAAGGCTTCGCGGCGGCACCCATTTTGTCACAAGAAGCTTCCGGCATATCCAATTATCGATGAATCATATGGACAACACCGTATCCCTTTGAATATCTTTAAGGCCTCTGCTATCGTCGTCATCAACTACACTTTACGGTCATTCAAATCATTTTGTGATTTCTCTTCTGGATGTTGTCGTCGCCGGTAACCACTCCATTCGGCGTCGCCACCTGCGTTCCACCGTCCTCCGTGCTCACCTGTTCACCACGCTTGAATTTGCCCCACTACCAATTAATTATTGTTGACTTTTCCTGGGGCAGAGTCCGCGAAACTCATTATCCAGCCAAAGTTTGGCTTTCCACCGTATCTTTTTCCCTTCAGAAAACAGTATTTTTATCAAAGATACGAAAATTCCTTTTTTCCATTTTTTTCACAATAACAAAAGAATGCTTCACAAAAGACGCGCTCTTCGCATAAAGTAATTGACTTACGAGACGTCATTTTGACACCGAATCATTTGAAAGTTAGCCGGTACTAGTATAAAAATACTCATGTATCTAATATATACTAGCGAGCCCATCTATGTCGTCAAACGGGGCGACTCTACTCAGCCCCCTTATATGTACCTCGCCCGATTCTCTTCAACCACCATTTGTCTTAATGCCATATTTATAACCGCATCCTTACTCAAAGTTTTAGCACCCACAGTACCTTCTGCGGCCAGATCAACAAAGCCCTGCCAATCATGCATCTAACTCGGTTCAGATTTACGATATAGCTCCGCCATTATATATGCATGCTCCCAGTATATACGCAAATAACATTTACCCCACAAGAAATGGTATAGTGCTTACTATTTATTATTTTTTATTTCTATTTTCATCTATGTAATTTGAAGCCCACGTCAGCGGCGCCAATTTATGTACTTCTTCAGTGGCTTTTAGGTTATGCCACTACTACTCAGTAGTATTCATCAGGCAAAACCTACCGGCATGTAACGGAACACATTGATTAACAAGCGATCAAGCCAGCATGAAAGAAGGAATACACGCCGATACAAAAGCTAATTACCACGCCCCTGACTGTCTACCTTTTCCACAGCCTCATTACGTACTACGATCTCCGGCTGGCGACTACGACTAACTCACCTTTCATACCACATAAAGACCTCATAATGCCATTCTGGAACGTCTCAATTCGCCTCGTTTTTAGCTATCAGGCTAACATACCATGGAACAAATAATATTCTTGACATAACTTTTAAAATAATTTTTCTATATGAAAATACACAATCTTTGACCAACCATATTCTACGAAACCTCAAAAAACTGCCCCAACAAAAAATTATTTCAATCCTTGGGTAATATAAAACAATATTCACCAAACTCTTCTATAGAAATTAAAACTTTTGACAAAATATTTTCCTATGGGAAATCAAAAACTGCAACATAAGCGTCGTTCACTTTTTATTTGGAGTATTTTTTTCTTCAACGATTTTTCGCAGAGTATTTAATATGCGATCACGGTTGCACGTGAAATGCTTCAGTTCTCTCATAGTCGGGACAACTAAATGACAAACCAATTAATCCAGAAATTTCCTCCGCTTCTACACCATTTCATGTATACACATGGCACATCTGTCTCACACTCACTTAGAAAAACCTACCTTTCATATATTGAAGCGCGTATTATTGAATGAACGTATTTGATGCTTATCACAGCATCACCTCTTACGTTGCCCGGTCTTGTCTCTCACACCATAACACATACACCCGCTTCCATATCTACCTGGGAGTGTTTTTCTGACAGACGCCTCTCGTTCTCCATCGAAGAGGCTATAATGTCTCTCTCACTCTCAAACTGCGTAATGTGTGGACCATTTAGCTTGTTAATGATTTACCTTCAGCGTGTTTTTAGCATTCCTTGTGGGATATCCTGTAATGCGTTCCCATTGCAACTGACACCTGTGTGTGTGTGGGGGGCCCCCGCTTGTGTTTGGTGAGTTATTTTGAATGGCATGATTTTGTCTCTCCACGTTGCCACGACTTTGTATTGTGATTTGTCAGTTTTCTAACTAGTCTCTCTCAT
>PGFW01004417.1:10106-30631 GCA_003123925.1 Haematobia irritans
AAGAGAGAATGTGGAAAATCAAAAAACAAGGGTAATTGCATCTGTTTAATGAGTCACCTAAAGTGGTGATAGTGAACTCATTGTAGCAGCTTACCATAAGGATAATACAAAAGGGCACACACTCCGTAGAGCTGAAATAAATTCTAATTTTAATAAAGCAACCTCAACGTATGAAACTACACGAAAGATTTCTGTTAATTCAGTGAAACGATGAACAGATCACTTCCCGCAATTTATGTTCATGTGTCTTTTCAATGTTCCATATACGGGTGGTGAAAATATGACCTTGATACTCTTAGAGATATCTCTTAAAATTCCAAATAGACATGATCGTATAATTAAGAAAGAAACAAAAAGCTAACCAAAAATTAAGATTTTCTGATAATTCTTAGTTGCTAAAGGTTTAACTAGATTGCGTGTACAAAGAACGATTCATTTAAAAAAATAAATACTCACTTTTCCCCAACTTGAGATGACCAAGTGGCACACCAGTTTTGCCATGGTCAGCGGCACGTGATTCATTTTCTCATGGTTTCTCTTGAAATTGATTGAAATTTGTCGATAAAATGGAAAACTATTTTATACAAATTTTATGAAAGACAAACTTTAAACAATTCTAAAACTCTAGAGGTATTGAAAGTGTGTAAATTTGTTTTGGTTTCAATGCTTTAGGTTATTTGGTGTGGTGAAATAATATAATCTAATATGGTTATAAAAGTAAAATATTTTTCTTAACATTGAATCTAAACTAAGAGAATAATAACTTAAATTGAGGTTCCAATGTTAAAATAATTTCATTATCGTATACACAGATAAAAAAAGTTATTTACACTTTTTTTAAGGAAGAATGAATTACCCCTCGTATCGGAAAATGTTTTAAACCTGAATTGTAGTCCCATATGTGTTGAGATTTCACAAAGGTTGGTGTTACTTTTTAACTGCCATTGCATGAAATCATCATATCATGGGAGACAAACAAGTAAGGAAAGTCTAAAGTCGGGCGGGCCCGACTGTATTATACACTGCACAATCTTTGTAGAGTCTAAATTTTCGATATCATAATCACAATCGTCAATATGTGTCTGGGGGCTATATATAAGGTTGTCCCATAATACATACATTTTATAATATCACACCGAGTCTGGACAGTAAATTTGATAGACTCTACAAAATCTATAGACTCAAAAATTTAAGGTCCGTCTAAATAGCACTAGGCGTGGAACACAATGTTAGTAATAAAAGAAAATATGGAAACATTTAATTCTGAAGTCAATTTTAAGGAAACTTCGCAAAGTTATTTATTTGATTTAATCAGCTCGAATACATATCGTATTAGAAAGTTTAGGAAAATTAGGAGTCCATTTTTGCAAAATTTCCGATCTAAGCAGTAGCGATTTTACAAAGGAAAATGTGTATTTGTGAGCCAAATTTTGGTCGAAATCAGAAAAAACATATATATTGGAGGGCTAATGATCTAATAATCAATGAACCGATTTCAACCAAATTTGCACGCAATAGCTACAATGCTGAATTCTACTCCTGTGCAGAAATTTCAACTAAATCGGAGCTAAAAAAATGGGCCTCGTGTGGTCTTAATGAGTGTGAAATGCGGGCGAAAAGCTTAATATATTGGGAGATATATCTAAATTCTGAACGCGATTTCAATCCAAGATTTGGCCCAAGTTCCAAATTCTGATTCGGCCAAAAATTGGCTTCTGGGGCCATATAACGTCCATATCGGGCGAAAAGATTATTATGAATGGTGAAGCTATATCTAAATCTGAAACGCGATTTTCAATCATATTGTTGCACCACTGAACTATACGAACTAAGTGTTAATGTTATACAAAAATTTCAAGCAACTCTGTATTAAAACTCTGGCTTGCTAGGTTCTCATATTAGTGCATAGTTCGGGCGAAAAGATATATATGGAGCTAAATATCTAAATCTGAACCGATTTCTTCTCAAAATCAATAGGGTTTGTAAGTTCTGACCCAAGTAGGGACAGGTTGTCGCAAAATTTGAAAGGCGATGTGGACTTTAATATTGCGTACGCTAATGACTTTGATCACAAAAATGGTTCACAGACGAGACGACGGACGGACAGACGGACAGTGGTATATCGACTCGAGGGACCGCGCATCTCCTGAGCATTCATTGCCAAAGAACACCATGCTGTCTATCTCGTCTCCTTCTGGGTGTGTACAAACATATGCATCTAACTATATAATAACCTGTTCCAGCAGTGTGAGCGCAGGGTAATATAAAATTTATAAAAAATAATACAATTTGTGACAAATATTGTTCTACTTAGAAAATAAAATTTTGACAAATTTCTAATAGAAATAAAATTGTTGACAAAATTTCCACAGAAAAAAAAAATTTTGACAAAATTTTCTATAGAAATAACATTTTTGACAAAATTCTATAGAAATAAAATTTCTTAGAAAATTTTAAATAGAAATAAAATTTTGACAACATTCTATAAGAAATAAAATTTTGCGAAGAAAAATTTTTAATAGAAATAAAAATTTTGACAAAATTTTCTATAAAATACTAATTTTGACAAAATTCTTCTATCTTAAATAAAGATTTTGAAAAAACAATTTCCTAGTAGAAACAAACCTTTGGAATATTTGGAAGTTTATTTCCTAATTTAAAATTTTTTTTTTCAAAATTTTTATTGTAAATAGAAAATTTGTCAAAAGAATTGTATTGTCTATAGAAAAATTTTGGTCAAAAATTTGTATTTCTTTTAAAAATTTTCTCAAAATTGGTTAATTTCAAAATTTTATATTATAAAATTTTGACAAAAAATTTTCTATATGAAATAAATTTTTGACAAAAAATTTCCTACAGAAAAAAAAATTTTTGACAAAAATTTTCCTATAGAAATAACATTTTGACAAAAATTTTAATTAGAAAATAAAATTTTGACAAAACTTTCTATACGAAATAAAATTTTTGACGAGAAATTTATCTGAGAGCGCGATTGTTTGTTTTGTGTTAATGTTGGTTTTGTTCTTTAAAGGCAATTGTTGTTGTTTTTTTAAAGTGCGGAGCGTGAAGAGAGCCAATACATTGACTAAGAACTACAAGAGTAGCGTTACAACAGAGGAAAAGAAGAGGTGCAACTTTATTTGGGCAGGGAGGGAGTCCTATAAGACTTGCAAGGATGGTGGATGACGCACGTTTCGGAATTACCACATTCCCAATCAGCATCCTCCTTACTTGCAGCAAAAACATATCCCAATTGATATCAGAATAAATGCAGGCAGTTTATGTAAACCCCGAACAAAAAACCCACTTAACCCTTCCGAAAAAAAAGGTTTTACATTTGATAGGCCGGCATTATGGCCCGAAAATAAAATTCGAAACAAAACATATCGCTTTTTCTATGCCCTGTCAAATCATCGGATTTGAAATTCCAACGATGGCTGGGTTTATGTCAAGGGCTTTGGCCCAAATAAATTTGACAACATTCTTTCCTGCTGTTGGTTTAAGCTACTCCTTGTATGTTTAGTTCCAAGTATGGTTTGGTTAGGCTGAAATAAAAAAACAAAACTAAAATTATTCTTGAGAGGAAAATAAAATTTTGAGAAAATTTTTTAAAGAAATCAATAATTTTTTGACAAAAAGATTGTCTTATAGAATAATACAAGTTTGACCAAAATTTTCTGATTTAAAAGAATTTTGAAACATTTCTATAGAAAAGATAAACTAGTTATAAAATTGGCTATAGATATAAAATTTTGACAAAATTCTATAGAAATAAACATTGGAATAAAAATTTACTATAGGAATAAACTTTGAGATAAAATTTCTAAAGACAATAAAATTTGACAAAATTTTCATAGAATAAAAATTTTGACAAATTTTGCGTAAAGTAAAGAAATAATTTTGACGAAATTTTCATATAGAAATGAAAATTGTTGACCAATAAATTTTCGTATAGAAATAGAAAATTTGACAAAAATATGGATTACTAAGTAGGAAAGATAGATAAATTTTTGAAAAGATTCTTAAAAAAAGAGAGTAAGGGTGGGAGGAATTTGACAAGAGAATCGTTTCGTAATTCAGGAATAAGAATAATTTTTGGGCAAAATTTGGATGGCAAGCTAGTATAAGAAGAAGCATTTGACAAATGTTTTCGTATAGAAGAAAATTTGACAAAAAATTTTCTATAGAAATATAACATTTTGACAAGAAATTTTCTATAGGAAATGAAATTGAGGAGAGGGAGGGTGCGTTCGTAGGGTGGCGAAGTGAAGAGCGGAATGATGAGAAGGTGGGGTGTGAGAGTGGTGCGATGAGAGAGTTTAGGGGGGTATCAGGGTGGAGGGAGGAAGTGTGAGCGGAATGGATGGGGGGTGATTGGTGACAAAATTTTCTATAGAGAATAAAATTTAGAACAAAATTATTATAGGACATAAATTTTTGGTGACAAAAGTTTTCTATAAGGAATATAAATTTTGACAAATATTTGGTCGCTAGAGCGATGGTAGGAAAGTTTAGCGGAGATTTGCGCCAAATTTTCTATAAAATAAAAATTTGAACAAATTTCTATAGAAAAAATACAAATTTTGACAATTTTCTATAGAAAATAAAATTTTGAAAAAAATTTTCTATAAAATAAAAATTGTGACATTTCTATAGAATAACTTTGGATAAATAATGTATGAAATAAAAATTTTGACAAAATTTTCTATAGAAATATTTTGACAATTTTCAATAGAATAAAATTTTGACAATAATTTCATAGGAATAAACTTTGGATAAGAATTTATCTATAGAAATAGAAATTTTGTACAATAAAATTTTTTATAGGAAATAAAATTTTGAAAAAATTTCTATAGAATAAAAAATTTGAACAAAAATTTTCTATAGAATAATCTTGTACAAAAAACTTTCTATAGAAATAACATTTTTGACAAAAAGTTTTCTGTAGAAAATAAACATTTTGAACAATAATTTTATATAGAAATAAAATTTTGACAAAAATTTTGGCGTTAGTAGGAAATAAAATTTTGACAAAATGTTCTGTAGAAAATATAAATTTTGGACAAGATTTTCTAGTGAGAGAGAGAGAAAAGTTTTGATCAAAGTTTCCTACAGATAATATAAGAATTTTTTACAAAAATTATAAGAATATAATTTTGACAAAAATTTCTATAGAAATAAATTTGACAAAGATTATCGATAGAAAAAAATTTTGACATCATTAATGATAGAAATAGAACATTTTGAAAAATTTTTCGAATAAAAAATAAATTTTGAACTAAAATTTTCCCTATAGCCGTATAGCAAAATTTTCTCGAAAATTTTAATTTCTATAAAAATTTTGTTAAAGATTGTATTCTAAGAAAATGTTGTCAAAATTTTATTTCTGGAATAGAAAATGTTGTCAAAAATTTTATTTCTTATAAAATTTTGTGTAAATATTTTGAATGGTCTCGTAGCAAATTTGTCAAAATGTTAATTTCTATAGAAAAATCTTTCAAAATTGATATCGTCTCTAGAAAGAGTTTTTGTCAAAATATTAGTTTCGGTAGAAAAAGTGCGAAAGTACCACTTAGTTGGAGAGAAATTATGTAGCAAAAGCAACCAAATAATTAAAATATAGAAGCCCTATTAAATAATAAAAATTTATCGTACTACAAATAATTTTTTGCAATAAAAATAAATTATAGTTTATCGTTAGTGTTGAAACTACGGATTGTTTTTTAATAAGATTGTTTCATTTATTTCAATTTTCATTTCAAATTTGATTCTTAATGGTTTTAAAACCTTGGCCTCTAAATTGTAATTTCATGATACAATTAAGTAATCCATAAATTTCTTAGAGTATCCATATTAGGATTCGCAATAATAATATCTAATTCATCCATCAATATCATCTCTTTAGAAGGATAGTTTGTTGTCATTATAGGGAAATCGAAATTGCCAAAAGAGTAAAACATAGTGCGAGAGGTTAAAAAGATTAAAGATGATATATCTTTTTTATAGTGTTATTTATTTACATCATAAAAAAGTCTTAATTTTTAATGTCAATTTCAAAATGCGCCATAAAAAAACATAATACATACAATAATATCGTCTCTATCGTTTGGACGCAGGCTTCGGATTTTTTTACAGAAACTAAAAGATGGCGGGCTAAAGAAAAATTAAAAACGTCGACGTATTTAGCTTTGTTGGTTTCTAAAAAAATGACAAGATCTTCAATATGAATCTACGTTAGTTTTTACTTTTTTTTCAATTAAAGTTTAATTGAGTTGTTAAAAAATATTCAATTAAAAATTTAAATGGAATTCAATTAAATTTTTTAAAATTAACAAAATTTATAATATCAAAAATAATTTTTTAATTGATACTAATCATTTACTGTTGATTGAAGACATTTCAATTAAAAAATTCATTGGAATCAATTAATTTCGCTGATTGAAAATTTATATTACAATTAAAAAATTTAATGGGTTCAAAACAACATTTTTTTTAATTAAAAAAATTAATCAATTGATCTTGTTACTATCATTTCTGTGATCCCAGACATTTGCAATAAAAAACATTCATTGCCGATCAATCTAATTTCGTGATTGAAGAACAGAAAAACATTTTTTGTGTGTATAAATAAAATTTAGATAACAAATTTTTTATTTATTAAAAAATCGAATAATGTTAATGTTATTTCTTAGAATTTATATTATTGTGCCAAATTTGGGTAGTTCTATTATAATTTTTGTTTTTTAAATATGGAACATCATAACGTAAAGAAGTAACAATATATAATTATATATATAAAAAATGTCAAAGCCGATTACTCAACAACGATCCGGTAATGTATTTAACACCTATTTTCAATGAGCTCACGTTATAGTGCTGAACCGACTCCGTATAAATAATGTTTCCCCTTAGTGTTCTTAAATAATAAAATGCAAGTTTATCAAACACAAACCCAATACCATTGATACGCCAGCAAAAACAATGTTTACTAATTCAGTAGGTGGTTTAGGGTATGAATATATCGCCCCGGCCCGCACTTTCTGCTTTACTCACTTGTCTTTTAAATTACAATAATTTATTCCGAGTTTTAGTGACAATAGAAGATTAAAGGAACATTGAGTAAACACTCGAGCTTAAATCTAACGCAAAAAAATTGGAGAAAATTTTACCAAAGAAAAAATTTTATATTTGGAAAACTAATTATTTTATTTCTATAATTTAAATTTGTCAAAAATTTATTTCTATAGAAAAATTTTTTCAATAATTTTATTTCAATAGAAAAATTTTCTCAAAATTGTTATTTTCTATGAAAATGTTCTAAAAATTTTATTTCTTATCAGAAAATTTTCTCAAGCATTATTATTTCTAATAGAGAAATTCGGAGATCGAAATTTTATTTCTAATATGAAAATTTCGTCAAAATTTTAAGATTTCTATAGAATCAGGTGCGTCAAAAGGGATTTTAATTTTTAATAGAAAATTTCGTAAAATTATGTTCTAGTAGAGGAAAATGGGATGGAAAGCGATCATGTTGTTGTGGTCTAAGAATATTCGTGGGAGGAAAGAATTATTTGTTTGTGTCTGTTTAATAAATAAGTTTTTCGACTAACCTTTATCTCGAGTAAGATCCTTTTCTTGCTTTGCTTGTCATAACAAATCCTTTTTTTGCCGACACCAGTATTATTGAAAACTTGTAATATTATAAGTAAATTAATGTTCCATGGAAGGCGTAACATTTAATCTAAATATTACTCCATAGATTCCGATTATGATTAAAGAGATGTTTTAGAGAATAATTAACGCCAAGTTGCACAAAATAGTCATACGCGAACAAAAAAGGTCTTTATAGGTTCGACACGGGCCATTGATTAGCATATACAAATCAAAGTTCATTGTCTGCATCCCCAACCGAGAAAGCACATGCTAATCGTTGGAAAATAGACTGTAGTTAAAAAATTTAGACAAAAAAGTCAAACAATTGTAATTTGACCTTGACATTTCTGGTTTAACGAATTTCGTTACACCACTAATGACCATGGAGAGTTGAAAATTGTGATTATTTTTTACTATGGCAATTATAACAGATTTTAATAACAAAGTTTTAAATATATGAACAAAACAATGGGAGAGAAGAATGTATGATAAAAATATGACTTAAAAAAAAGTATAGATTGATAATGTCACACATGGAATCTCTGGAAGCTAAAAAAAAATAATTAAAGACCTATTATGTGAGGAAAACCTGTTTTTTGCAATAAAAAAAACAATGTACATGAAATAGAAAAACACGCCATTGATAATAAATGATAGTTGTAATTTTATTATTAGAAGCCATAAATTTTCACTTATATTGAACTGTAAACAATATGGATTTTGTTCGTGATTCTAATTGGCCGCATATGATCAACGAAAGAGAAATTCAATCAATTGATAGAATATAAAGTTTTTCTGTTTTCCGCAAAAAACTAACAAAATCAATATGTTCAATGAGTTTAAGGATATATAGAAAGATTTTCTTTAGAAAATACATTTTAAAAAAGTTTTCTATAGAAAATAACATTTGACAAAATTTTCTATAAGAAATAAAATTGGTTGCACAAAATTTTTCTAACAAAGAAATAACATCCATTACAAATCTGTCTATAAAATAAAAAATTCTTTGACGAAATTTCTACAGAAATAAAATCTTCCATAAAAATTTCTATTGAACATAGATGATTTTGGCCAAATAAATTTCTATGGAAATGAAAATTGCATGACAAAAATTTTCTGCATATGAAAATAAGAGCGGGATAAAATATCTATAAAAAAATAATATTTTGGGTAAAATTTTCTATTAGAAATAAAATTGTTACAACTTTTCTATAAAAAAAAAATTGACAAAATTTTCTATAATAGAAATAAAATTAAATTTTTGACAAAATTTTTCTAATAGAAATAACATTTTTGAACAAAATTTTCTAATTAGAAATAAAAATAATATTGACAATGTTTCCTAATAAAGAAAATAAAAATTTTGGGACGAACATTTTCTATTGATAATATAAAGTTTTGACAAAAATTTTCTATAGAAAGTAAAGAGATTTTGAACAGAAATGATAAGAAAATAAAATTTTGACAAAAAGTTTTCTCATAGAAATAAAATTCGGACAAAATTTCTAATAGAGAAAATAAATTTTGAAAAAATTTCTGTTGGAAAAAGAAAATGTTTACAAAAAATTTTATAGAATAGAAATTTTGACAAAAATTGGTCGTATTAGAAATAAAAATTTTGACAAAATTTTCTGAATTGGAAATAAAATTTTGACAGAAATTTTCTATATGAAATAAACATTTTGACTAAATTTTCTATATAAATATAAATTGCTTATGAGCAAAACCTTTATTGATAAAGTTTTTGAATAAAGTTTAACTAATAGCTTGAAGTTTTAATAACTTTGTGACAAATTTTCTGATATAAAAGGATGATTTTGGGGGAAAAATTTTAAACAAAAATTTGCAAAAAATAAGAAATTTGTGACAGAATTTTATTGAAAAAAATTTTAGACAAATAAATTTTATAGACAAATAAATTTTGAAAAATTTTCTATAGCATATAAAATATTTAACAAAATTTTCTATAGAAATAAATATTTGACAAAAATTTTTCAATTATGAAATAAAATTTTGACAAATTATTCTATGAAAATAAAATTATTTTAACATCATTTCTATATGAAATAAGAATTTATTGACTAAAAATTTCATAGAAGTAAAATTTTGACAAAAAATTTATAGAATAAAATATAAATATTTGACAAAATTTTACGTATAGAAAATAAAATTTTGAACAAAATTTCTAATTAGAAATAAAATTTTTTGACAACATCTATAGAATTGTTGCTATAGAATATCATTAATAGTTTAAGACAAAATTTCTGATAATGAATATAAATTTTTCATAAAATTTTCTATAGAAATAAATTATTTGACGAAAATTTCTCTATAGAAAGTAAAATTTTGACAAATTTTCTATAGAAATAAAATTCTGACAAAATTTTTCCTATAGAAAATAAAATTTTGACAAAATCTGATAATTCTATAGAAATACAATTGACGTTTTTTGATAGAAAATGCAGTTTTCTATGGTAAATGAGAAATATTTGTACAAAGATTTGTCTATGACATAAGAATTTTGACAAAATTTTTCTATGAGAAATAAATTTTGAAAAAATTTCGTTATAAGAAATAAATTTACTAATGACATAAATATTTTGACTTTTCTATAGAAATAAAATTTGACAACATTTTTCTATAGTAAAGAATAAAATATTGACAAAATTTTTCATATAGGAAATAAAGATTCTTTGGACAAAATTTTCTATTAGAAAATACAATTACAACAATTTTTCTCATAGAATATAAATTTGACAAATTTGTCTATAGCAAAATAAAATTTTGACAAAAATTTCCTATATAGAAATAAAATATCTTGACAAAAATTTTCTATAGATATAAAATGTTTGCAAAAAATTTTCTAAGACAATAAAATTTGACAAAATTTTTCTTAGAGAAAATAATGAGTTTGACAAAATTTCCTATAGAAATAGAGAATTTGTACAAAATTTTGCGCTATAAGTGAATAAAATTTTGACAAAATTTTCTATAGAAAATAAAATTTTGAAAAAAATGTTCTATATGAAATAATATTTTACAAAAGTTTTGCTAAGAAAAAAAAAAAATTAGCCGAACATTTTCTATTGAAATAAAAATTCTGACAAATTTTCGTTAAGCAATAATTTGCAAAAATAATACTATTGTTTTGTAAAAATTTTCTCGAAATTTTATTGGTAGATTATTTTCAACTGTTGGGGAATGTCTTTAGCAGCTATACGTAAAATTCGCACTAAATGATTTAAGTTCAAGACAGACATGGAAAGTTGAGTAAAATTTAATATATGAAAGGTGTAAAATTCACTAGTTTTAGAAATATATGAATATTTTTTTGAGCAATTTCGAATTTTAGTACATTGTGTATTTCATTTTATGGTAAGCAAACAATAATTTAAATTTAGGAATTTTTCTCACATGGAAAAATTTTACCTGAAATCTACTAATTCTAATTAACTAAAAGCAAAGTTTACCATCGGTAAAGAATATTTCCGTTTTGCATTTCCAGTAAGTTTGATTATATCTTGAGTTGTCCCCACGTCTCCTTAGTCCCTATTCAATGACCGAAACACCTGTCAGCAAGACACCAACTGAGCATGGTGGAATGCAAGTGTGGGGTATACACTCGTACTACATGAAGTTCATAATTGAAAGCATTCATCTTATCATAATACCAACCAGCTGAATCGTACTAGCCATATAGACACTAATACCTCACTATAAAAGCTTTAACATGGACAGACCGATTACCCATACACATGCTTGCTGGCCAATTTTCATGTTCGTTTTTTTCGAGTGATGACTAGTCTAATGATAACAAAAAAACAATTTTTTTAATAAAAATCTAAGAAAAATCTGATGATACACATACTGCGTTTTCGCATAAGCACATCCGCCACATCGCAAATGGGACAGCATGGTGAAAGATCGCGTAGTTTGATGTAGCCGATTTAGTCTTGAAATAGTTGCTAACCGTTACAAAACGAAGAAAAACAAAATAATTCTGTGTAACTTGTCGAAACGAAAAATTAAGGAACAATAAAATTTTTTTTTTTGTGCGAAAGAACCAACTTATGTAACAATCAAAAAAATTATCGAAATTCCCTTTCCCAAAATTATTTTCTATAGAAATTTTGTCAAAATTTTATTTCTATAGAAAATTTTTGTCAAAAAATTTTAATTCATTATATGAAAAATTTTGTCAAAATTAATTTCTATAGAAAATTTGTCTGAAAAATTTTATATTCTAAGAAAATTTTGTCAAATTGTATTCGATAGAAATAAGTTTAATTTCTTATATGAAAATTTGTGAAAATCTTATTTCTATAGAAAAATGTTTCCGTCAAAATTGGTTATTTCATAAAGAAAATTTGTCAAAACTTATTACTATAGAAATTTTGTCAAATATTGTATTTCGAATTAGAAAATATTTCAAAATTTTCGTTTCTATATAAGAATTTTGTCAAAATTTAATTCATTTAAGAATATTTTTGTCTAAAATTGTTAATTTCTAAAGCATATTTTTTGGGAAAAATATTTTCATTATCCTATAGGAAATTGTTGTCAAAAAATTTTATTTTATTTAGAAAAAATTTTGTCAACATTTTATTTATATAGAAAGATGTTGTCAAAACTTAATTTCTATAGAAAAATGTTTTCTCAAAATTTTTATTCTATAGAAGATTTTAATCAAAATTTTATTTCTATAGAAAAATTTTGTAAAAAATTGTATTCTATAGAAAACTTTGTCAAAATTTATTCTAGTAGAAACTTTTGTCAAAATTTTTATTTCTTAGAGCAAATTTGTGATAACTTATATTCTATAGCAATTTGTCTAAATCTTAATTTCTATAGAAAGTTTGTAAAATTGTATATTCGATAGAAAATATTGTCAAAATTATTCACTATAGAAAATTTCTACAAAATATAATTTCTTTAGAAAATGTTGTCAAAAATGTAATTCGATAAGAAAATATTGTCAAATTTTATTTAAATAATAATTGAGTTATCTCTCCCACAGACAGAATCTAATACTAAAGGGTGTGGAAAAGGTTTCTTCGTCCGAAAGCGAAACATGTACAGTCCAGGCGTGTAATGAAATTTGTATCTGCCGTTTCTTATTCAATGCTCTATTAATCCATGTTCCTTAATCCTATATCTGTCCGATAAAAGCTCGAAAAATAAATTGTACAAAGTTAGATATAATGCAGTTTGACGTCATTGCCTGTATTCGGTATCAGGCTAACATGAAAATTAAAATGTTATTTCTTATAGAAAATTTGCCTAAAATCGTATTCTATAGAAAATTTTGTTCAAAATTGTATTCGATAGAAAATAATTCAAAAATTTTATTCCTATAGCAATTTTCTCAAGAATATTATTTTCTAAATAGAAAATTTTGTCAAAATTCTTTATTCTTTAAGAAATATTTTGTCAAAAATTTATTGTCTAATCTGCAAAATATGCCGAAAAATTTATTTCTATTAAGAAAATTTTTGATCAAAATTGAAATTCGATATAAAATATTGTCAAACATTCTTATTTCTATAGAAAATGTTGTCAAAAATTTTATTTTCTTATATAAATTGAGCTCAAGAATTATAATTTATAGAAAATTGTAAAATGCTAGTTCTTATAGAAAATTTTGTTAAAAATCTTATTTCTATAGAAAATTTTTGTAAATTGTAATTACGATAGAAAATATTGTCAAAAATTTTATTTCTATAGAAAAACTTTGTCACAAATTTTATATTTCTTTATAATATTTGTCAAAAATTTTATTCTATAGGCAAAATTTTGCAGAAGAATTTTATTTTCTATAGAAATTTTTTGTGAAAAACTTTATTTCTATAGAAAATTTTGTGAAAATTTTAGTTATTTATAGAAAATTTTGTCAACATTTTATTTCTATAGAAAACTTTGTCAAAATTTTATTTTTTATAATATTTTGCAAAATTTTTTTTCTATAGCAAAAATTTTGCGAAGAATTTATTTCTATAAAAATTTTTGTGAAAAATTTTATTTCTATTAGAAATTTTGTCAACATTTTATTTCTATATAGAAAATGATTGTTCAAAATTTTGTTTCTATAGAAAATTTTGTTTATAGAAAATTTTTGTTAAAATGTTATTTCTTTAGAAAATTTGTCAAAATCTTATTTCTATAGAAAATTTTGTCAAAATTGTATTACGATAGAAAATATTGTCAAAATTTTATTTCTATAGAAAACTTTGTCAAAATTTTATTTCTTTATAATATTTTGTCAAAATTTTATTTCTATAGCAAATTTTGCGAAAATTTTATTTCTATAGAAATTTTTGTGAAAACTTTATTTCTATAGAAAATTTTGTGAAAATTTTATTTTTATAGAAAATTGTGTCAACATTTTATTTCTATAGAAAATTTTGTCAAAATTTTATTTCTTTAGAATATTTTGCCAAATTTTATTTTCTATAGAACATTTTGCGAAAATTTTATTTCTAATAGAAAATTTTGTGAAAAATTTATTTTCTATAGTAAAATTTTTGTCACATTTATATTTCTAATAGAAAATTTTGTCAAAATTTTATTTTTTTCTTTATAATATTTTGTCAAAAAATTTTTATTTCTATAGAAAATTTTGTGAAAATTTTATTTCTATAAAAATATTGTCAAAAATGTTATTTCTTTTAGAGTATTTTTGTCAAAAATTTTATTTCTATAGCAAATTTTGGGAAAATTTTATTTCTATAAAAAAAAATTTGTGAACATTTTATTTCTAATAGAAAATTTTGTGAAAATTTTATTTCTATAGAAAATTTTGTCAAATTTTAATTTCTATAGAAAATTTTGCAAAAGTTTAATTTCTAATAGAAAATTTTGTGAAAATTTTATTTCTATAGAAAATTTTGTCCAAATTTTATTTCTATATAGAAAATATTGTCAAAATGTTATTTCTTTAGAGTATTTTGTCAAAATTTTATTTCTATGAGCAAATTTTGGGAAAATTTATAATTTCTATAAAAAATTTTGTGAACATTTTATTTTATAGAAAATTCTGCCAAAATTTTATTTCTATAGAAAATTTTGTCAAAATTTTATTTCTATAGAAAATTTTCTCAAATTGTATTTCCATAGAAAATATTGTCAAAATTTTTTTCTTATAAAAATTTTGTCAAAATTTTCTTTGTATAGAAAATTTTGTCAAAATTTTATTTCTATATTTGTTATTTCTTTATAAAATTTTGTCAAAATGTTATTTCTATATTTGTTATTTCTTTATGAAATTTTTTATCAAAATTTTATTTCTATAGAATATTTTTTCAAAATTTTATTTCTATTGACCATTTTAATCCATACAGTAGCAGTTCATTCTTAGCTCTTATAAATTCAATTTTAAAGTATTAATAATATCTTGACCAGTGGCTATATATACCCTACTCTCACATTTCCTACTCTTGCCATATATAAATTGAATTATGTCCGTCCCAATTTAAAGCAGAACAATGAGTGAATGCGTTACTGTTTTTTGTCGTTATTGTTTTTTTTTTTTTGTGAAGAGCGGATTTTATTAATCATGCTGTAAATGGCAAATAAACATACACAACCATTTTCCACTTTAGTCTTTCCCAATATATTCTTTATATATTGAGTGTGTTTGTTGTAGTTGTATTTTTTGATAAATGAAAAAATACCTGCTCGTGTAAGTAAATTTCTACACTTCTTAAAGTTGACATTTAAAAGTCATTTTCAATATTTAAATTATGATAATTTACTATGGCCGAATATTAATAAAAAGGTTCTTCTTCTATATGTTTGGCATTATAAAGGACAGTTTTCAAAAATTCGCTATGCGGCTTAAGAATTACATTGAAATATTTTTTCTTATCTTTTTTTATGGTCTTATCATTTCGATTTTGTAAATTATGTTCAAACTGTGCATAATGCGTTTCTTTTGTTTCTGTTGAAATTAATATTGCTATATCATCGCAATGAAATTAAATATATTTAAATTTGTTTAATGATTGTTGCATAAAATCCCGGAATGGGCAAGGTAACCGCAGAGAAGCAACATGATGGCTGTGATCACATTTGAAAAGCAGAGCTGAATGTAAAGAGGACCTCTAATAAATTAAGCGCCACCTATTGTTAGTAGGTGAACTTAAATGAATACCAGATAAATAAGGTAGTTTTGTTTTGCAAGCCGATACTCCGATATATTTGATCCAGCTATCAGCGTTGCCCACAATGAATTTTTATTTTGACCCCAACATTTTTCAAAAATTGGATCAAAAATTCGTACCAGCGGGCGACACTTTTCCATATTAAAATTAATATCATTTAAAATTTTTTTTCCAAAATTTTACTTCGATACAAAATATTGACAAATTTTTATTTCTATAGAAATTTTTTGTCAAAATATTTATTTCTATACGAAAAACTTTGTCCAAATTTATTTACTATAGAAAATGTGGTCAAAATTTATGTCTATAAAGAAAAATTTTGACAAAAATTTGTGTTCCGATCGGACCAAAATGGCAACCCCTGCCTAGCTATGTTCAAAAATTTTGATTATGTTTTCAAAAACCGCCACTGTCTTAAAGTCTCTATGGCGGACGATTGTCTCCTTATTCGACTTGATATTTTGACATTTTTTTATAGTTTTGCAAAGTAAGAAAAAAAAAGGACGGAGTCAAATCCGAAAGAATATGTGGATGAGCTAGAAAGTCCTTAGTTCAGTTCAACCGTGAAAAGACGGATGGAGTTAAGCCTTAAACTATATTTGCCCCAGTAGAATATTTTATCTTCATGATTCAGCATTGAAGATGACAGACCTTTTTGATTGTTGTGAGTTTAAAACGTGGCTATTCCCTTTCCCGCAGAGAATGGCAACCGTCTTCGCCGTTTTTGTAAGTACATTCGCTGAAGTTCACTTCCACGATTTCCACGGTGTCTTGGTCTGTGGGTAAGTCACAGCCACAAAAAGAGCGCTTTTACTTTACTGAAGCCCGAAAGCGAATGACCGACCCGGCCGTGGAAAGTCATACTCATGCTCGCTCACCAATAACACGAACAAAAGTTTAAAACCCTCCGTACATGCCCGATTCACTAAAAACTTTCGTGACTTACACCGACAATTCTCCATGATTCCACAAAATAATTTTGTGATACACAATTCTTTCTGTAATAACACAAAATTTTTTGTGAATCACGAAGAATTGCTCGGTGAATCATCAAAAGTTGTAGTGAATGGGCATGAGCGTGAGGTTTTTAAAACTTTGTTCGTGTGTGCAGCATACCATGAGTATTAACTTTCCACCGGCGGTCATTCGAATTCGGGCTTCAGTAAAGTAAACGCGCTCATTTTGTGGCTGTGATAATCTATGACTTACCACAGACCAAGGCACCGTGGAAACGTGAAGTGAACTTCAGCGAATGTACTACAAAAAAATGCGAAGACTGCGTTTAAACTTTGTTCGGTGTGACAGCATGAGTATGACTTCCATTCGTAACTTGTGGTGAGTGCAAATTTCAACCCACTTGCGGAGTTGCCAATAAAATTTTTGTGATACACAAAAATTCCTGTGAACGCGCGAGTATTTGTTCGTGTGTTAGATTTTTTTCATATGCCTGTATATATTATCATGAGTGTGTTTTATCGTGCATGTGAAATTTTTTCGTTAGGAATTTGATCTAGACTAATATTCTTTATCGTTTGTGTGAATTTAAATGCAGCGGACGGTCGCCGTTGTTAGATTATCCTGAGCGCGTGACTTTTAAAGTATATTTTATTCACGCATATTCACGAAACAAATTTTAATTTTCACTCCACGCTCATGCACGGACGCATGTTTGTTTAGTCCATTGCACCGCAAGATTTAGTTTAAAATTTCAAGTTCACGATTCACGTGACTTATGCGTGTCGCGTGTACAACTCTAGTAAGTACACACTGATGCTTATGCGGAATAACTTAATTAAAGCGAGAGAAGTAGTTGCGACAACTGTCTACCGCGATCGGTTTATCTAAGGATTTTGACAAAAAAATTGTCGGTTCAAAACCCGCTGTTTAATTTAAAATTTATTTCTGCTAAGTAAGCAGCTTAAAGTAAAAAAAATAAAATTAAACATTTTTAAATTAAATTTAAAGAAAAATAATTATTAAATTACAAAACAAAAAAATATTAAAAAAAAATAAATTAATAAAATCTAATTTTTTATATATTTTTTTTTGTAAATTTTAATATTTTTTATTGCTTATTATTGTGTATTCTTTTTTTTGTTTCAAAATTCTGTTAGTCAGTTATTAAATCTATTTACGTTGCTTTTTTCTAGTTTTTAAGCTCGTGTACATTTTTTTAAATTTGTGATTGTTGTTATATTTTTTGTAGATTTGGAATCCGTATATGGCCTTGCGGCATTGATTCGTGAAGAAAGAATAAATAAATAAAATAAAATAATATAATATAATATAAAATAAAATATAATATATAAAAGTAAGTATACAATAATATTTCTTAAGATAGGTATAATATAAAATAAAATATATGAAAAGTAAGTATACAATAATATTTCTTAAGATATGTACCAATATTCGATTCCGCATAAAATATGCAGCTTATTTTCACCGATTCAAATTCACTTATCTCATACCCTAACGCTATGCCCAAAGTCTTCTTTATATTTTGCAAACAATTTCGAAAATTTTGCAACTTTTTGAGTCTTTTATATTTTGCAAACAATTTCGAAAATTTTGCACTTTTTGCAATTGCAATTAGAAACACAATAGTTTACGCATAAAATGCTCGAAATCCATAATTTAAGATTAAGATTGGATAAAATAATATACATTTTGTACTTTTAATTTCAAGTTTTCATAAAAATATGTGAATTAGACCTTAATTTTAAAAAATTTAAATTTTCGGTTCTTTATTATTTTTGCATTGTTGATTGATTGGGTGGTGATTTCATATCTGAATAAACATTACCCAAATTAATGTAAAGAAATGCAACCCTGCAACATGATGCGTTGTATTCATTTAGTCTCAGCCTAAAGATATGCAACGATCTTTAGTAAGTGAATACATGACTGTCAAATAGAATAAGAAAAACAATAATGGCAACTCTAGGTGTCATGGCGTTCTTTGTTATTTTTTGAAAAGCGTCTTATATTTATTTCTTGTCAACATTTTGTTTTCTGTGTTATGTGTGTGTATAATTAATTATTAACGAGAAAAAGTAGCATCATGAATGAAGAACCAGTATATAGCTTGCTACAAGCCATTGATCCTTCAAAAATTCGAGTTCCAATAAGTGAGAGTAAGTATGGCAACTAAAAAGAAGGAGGTCCTATGGGCAATTACTCGATTGGGAAACATTATATCCTCCACCACTACTGTGATAGTGGATATAAGTTTATGAAATTGAGTAGTCTACTGCAAAGACTTCCTTCATTGCTTCTTCACCATAATTAAGTTATGAATTGGGTTTTTTAGGATTTTCCAAATTGACTTTATCATCGAACAAAAAGAATAGAAAACCCGAAGTTGACGATGTAGAAGATGGCCATCCATTGATAGCCGCTGAAGATCGTAGAAAACGTGAAAGTGCTAGTCGCAATTTATTACAGCAATTGTCACAGGAGGAAGAAATTGAATCATCATCTGCAATTACAAATCCCTTGTTGCGCAGTAATTCACCTATTGACGATCAATGTGAAGATACCCATAATCATACCGAATCACAACCTTATACGGACACTATGGATCCTTTGAATGTAACCGAAGATGAAACGACATCAGATAATGATTGTCCATTGCCAAATTTGGATGTTGATGTTTTATCGCAAAAAATCTCTACTATGGAAATAATATCTAGGCCCATTTCAGTATCATCCACATGTTCTAGCTCGGTGGAGATATTACATGAAGTCACCCAGTTGGTATCGACTGAAAGTCAAAGATCTAGCATGGGAGAGATTAAAGCTCACCGCAAGAATCTGATTGAGGATGTGTCAGTGAAGAAAGTCTTTAAAAAGGAAGTGATTTCCGTAACACCAAATTCCAAAATAAAACATTTACATTGTCATTCAGTATGTATTTATTTGAATATAGTGAACAAGTATTGTTGAGATGATATGTGTACTGACGTTAATGAGAGTGTACTATGATCAATTATCCCTATTCTCAGTGAGATAGTTACAAGTATAGATATATTTTGAGCCCAGAAGACTAATGGATACTATAAAATTTTTGAGACATTTATGGAGAAATACAGTAGCAATAAAAATACTTGTCAAAAACATTATAAATCCAAAATCTTTTGCAAATATTATAGAAATGAAATTTTGACAGGCAATGTCCACATTGCTTAAATCATTTTAATGTTGTGGTTACTTGTTAGTACTAAAGCCCTGGAACAAAAAATTCAAGTATAGAATACATTTAACATAAGAGTTTTATTTAATGAAGTCCTGCTGGAATATTTTGAAAGAATATTATCTAGAGAATTTTTATGGATTGAATATAGTATTAGAATGAATTTTTGAAAAAGAATATGTTGATAAGGATAATGATGACATTATTGAAAGGCAAGTAAGTTATCTATTGCCACAGAACTAATGACAGATTTACCTCAGGATAGATAAACACTTACTTTTTTAGCGTTGAGTACGGACGTGTAATGGAATAATCTGCCGAGGCGGAAACTTTTTGGGAGAGATATGGAACCAAGACAGAACAGACTTAAAGCCAATTATGTTTGTATAGTTGTGAGTGTCATGGAAGCACACGGATAAGAGCTAATATCAAATTAAACGTTGTACCTGGCGACTTAATGACGGAATTATACCCAAGATTAATTCATAGAGATAATAGGATTATTTTGTACGGCATTTTGT
>PGFW01004417.1:48766-59882 GCA_003123925.1 Haematobia irritans
ATTTAATTTTTCTGTATTATTTCAAGTTTTCAAATATCTACTTCACTAAGTTAGCTAGAAGATAAAAAGCGCTACCAGTTCAAACTAGGAATACAGAAAGCGAAATTCGAACTTTTCAAAATTCCATTTTAGCTCAAATAAAAATTCAAATCAAGTACTCAAATTTTGACTATTGTACATGATCAAAATCTAAAATCATTTAAAATCTCAATTATATATATACTATAGAAATTTTGCAATTTCTAAGGATTTCAAATTTTATTCTATAGAACAATTTGTCAAAAATTTTATTTCTTATAGAAAATTTGTCAAAATTTATTTTCTTTAGAAAATTTTGTCAAAATTTTATTTCTATACGAAAATTTTGTCAAAATTTTATTTTCTATAGAAAATTTTGCTCAAATTTTCTATTTCTATCAGAAATTTGTCAAAATTTTATTTCTATTAGAAAATTTTGCTCAAAATTTTATTTTCTATAGAAAAATTTTGTCAAAATTTTATTTTCTATTGAAATTTTGTCAAAATTTTATTTCTAAGAAAATTTTTGTCAAAATTTTATTTCTATTGAAAATTTGTAAACATTCTATTTTCAAAAATTTTATCTTCTATAGAAAACTTTTGTAAAAATTTTATTTCTATAGAAAATTTTTGTAAAATTCTATTTCTATAGAAAATTTGTCAAATTTCTATTTTCTATAGAATATTTGTGTCAAAAATTGTTTGTTTAAAGAAACTTTTTCAAAATATTTATTACTGTAGAAAATTTTTATTTCTAATAGAAATTTATTGATCAAAATTTTTATTTTCTTTAGAAAATTTTTGTCAAATTTATTTCTATAGAAAATTTCTCAAATTTTTTATTTCGATAAGAAAATTTTGTACAAAATTTTATTTCTTATATGAAAATTTTTCCAAAATTTTTTATTCTATAGAAATTTATGTAAAAATTCTATTTCTATAGAAAATTTTCTCAAAATTTTTATTTCTGTAGAAAATTTTGTCTTAAATTTTTATTTCTATAGAAATTATTTGTCAAGATTTTTATTTATATAGAAAATTTTTGTAAAATTTCTATTTCTGTAGAAAAATTTTATAATCTATAGAAAATTTTGTCAAAAATTTTATTTCTATATTAAAATTTTGTAAAAATTTCTTATTTCTATAAGAAAATTTTGCAAAAATTTTTATTTCTATTAGAAATTTTGTCAAACATTTTATTTTCTATAGAAAGTTTTTGTCATTTTATTTTATATTCCGAAACGTGCGTCCATCCAAACCATCTTGCAGTCTATAGGGCTTTGCCTAAATAAATTTGACAAACATTCTTTTCCTCTGTTGGTTAAGCTACACTTGCAGTTTAGTCAAGCTGCAATAAAAAACAACAAAAATTTTATTTCTATAGCAAAATTTTGTCAAAATTTTTATTTTTTCTATAGAAAATTTTTCAAAAATTTTATTTCTGTAGAAAATTTTGTCAAAATTTTATTTCTATAGAAAATTTTTTGTTCAAAATTTTACTTTTTCTATTAGAAAATTTGTCAAAAATTTATTTCTTATGAAAATTTTGTCAAAATTTTTATTTCTATTAAAAATTTTCGTTCAGAACTTTATTTTCTATAGAAAATTATTTGTCAAAATTTTATTTCTATCGAAATTTTTTGTCAAAATTTTATTCTATAGAAAAATTTTTGTAAAAAATTCTATTTCTATAGAAAATTTTGTCAAAATTTTATTTGTATAGAAAATGTCAACAATTTTTATTTTTATAAGAAAAATTTGGTCAAAATTTTTATTTTTCTATAGAAATTTTTTCAAAAATTTGTTTCTATAGAAAAATTTTGTTAAAAATTCTATTTTCTATAGAAATTTTTGTCAAAATTTTAGTTTTATAGAAAATTTTGTTTCAAAATCTTTATTTCTATTAGAAAATTTTGTACCAAAAATTTTTATTTTATTAGAAAATTTTGTCAAAATTTTATTTCTATAGAAAATTTTGGTCCAAAATTTTTATTTCTATAGAAAACTTTTGTCAAATTTTATTTCTATAGAAAATTTTTCGTCAAAATTTAATTTCTATATAAAATTTTGGCTCAAAATTTTATTTGTATAGAAAATTTTATTTCTATATATTTTTTTTTTTAATTTTATTTCTATAAAAATTTTGTCAAAATTTTATTTCTATAGAAAATTTTTGCTCAAATTTTATTCTATTGTCAAAATTTTATTTTCTATCGAAAAATTTTATCAAAATTTTATTTCTATATAGAATTTTGTCAAAAATTCGTAATTTCTATAGACAAATTTTTGTCAAAAGTTTATTTGTATAGAAAATTTTCTCAAAATTTTATTCCTATAGAAAATTTTGTCAAAATTTTATTTCTGATAGAAAATTTTGTCAAAATTTTATTTCTATAGAAAATTTTTTGTCAATCATTTTATTTCTATTAGAAAAATTTGTCAAAATTTTATATCTTATTAGAAAATTTTTTCGTCAAAATTTCTATTTTCTATTATGCAAAATTTTGTCAAAATTTTTAATTTCTATCAGAAAATTTTGTCAAATGTAACATTTATTTCTTGAAATTTTCTAATTTATAATCTTAGAATTTTGTCAAAATTTATTTCTATAGAAATTTTTGTCAAAATTTTTAAATTTTTTCTATAGAAAAATTTTGTCAAAATTTTATTTCTATAGAAAATTTTGTCAAAATTTTATTTCTATAGAAAATTTTGTCAAAATTTTATTTCTATAGAAAATTTTGTCAAAATTTTTCTATAGAAATTTTTCAACATTTTATTTCTATAGAAATTTTGCAAATTTTATTTCTATAAAAATTTTTGCCAAATTCTTTCTATTAGACATTTTAAAAAGTTATTTCTGTAAAAAAATTCAAGTAGCTTTTAGTTGAAGAGGAATATTGTGGAAAATCTACCAAATCATCTAGAGTTCTTACCAATTTAACAAACAGTAAAAAATTCAACAATTTTGTAGAATTCTACCAACATACAGTCAGAGCTAACTTAGTGAATTAGTGGATAACTGGAAAAATGAAAAACAAAGAATTACAAATAAATGAGCAATTGGCCTCGATCCTAAATATTAATGGAATTTGAGAATAGTTAGACTTTGAAAAAAACTTTCCCTCGGTACATTTTTCTGTTCTTCTTAGACTCTGGTATACGTTCCAGTGCCATCGAATTAAGTGAAAAGTATTGACTAGCGCAGATCGTTTGCGCTGTACACTAATCCATGAATTATGTCATGCCGCAACATGTATTTTCAAGGTGAGGGTGGTCATGGTCGAACATGGAAAGAATGGGCAGGCTCGAGCTAATGCAACATTCCTGAAATACCAAAAATCGGAGTTTGCCATCAATATTGAATAGAATATAAATACACCTACAATGTACTCTTGTGCAGCTAAGTATGATGAACATGTCTAGATATGTGAAAGAAAACAAATTAAAATATTTAAAACATTTGTCTGCTTTTTAGATTCTTATGCCCATTCCAAATCGAAGAAAGTGGAGAATATACGCTGTTCCTATTGTCATGGGAGCATTGAAATATTTCTTAATAAGAAGATAAGGAGGGTAATATTATTCCCACACCGGTGAAGGAACCCACTGGCTTTGCTAAATTTGTCAAGGACAATTATAAGAAACATAAGGGAACCGATACAAAACATGCCGATATTATGAAAATCTTAAGCAATGAATTTGCCGCACTAAAAGTGACTAAAAATGGCAATTAATAAAAAAAAAAACAGAGGATAAAAAATCGTTTTTAGTTCTTTTTTGGTTTTCAAAAAAGAAAGCTTTTACTTTTTGCATATATTCTTAGTTTTATCTTAACTTATTTTTAATTGTATTCTTATTGTTTTGTTATTGTGTATTTTTTCTTACGGACGTTTTCAATCACATCAATTCGAATATATAAAAGTACTGTGTTCTAATTGTTTTTAATAAAAACTAAAAATATTTTGTGAATATCTTTGTTTATTGAATTAAATGACAAATGTTGGAATGATGGGATGATCTAATTTTCAGAAAACATTAACTTTGGCTCGATATGATGGCTATAAATAAATTGCATGTATTTGTAAAGGGTGATACGGTCAAAAATTTTGGTCAATATAAACTTGACGTATTTCTTTCAATTTTGCATTTAAAAACCCTGAACACCCCTCATTTTGAAGGTGTGTGTGTAGAATGTTTCTCTTATTTGGATTTTGGAATTCAATCTTCATGTTGTCAAAATACCGTCCAAGCAAGAAGAGCAGCGTATCAAAATTTTGCTTGCGCATCGCGAAAACCCGAGCTACTCGCACGCCAAAGCTGAGCAAAATCGCCTAAAAGGTTGCCAATCAACGTTACTAAATGTAATTGAAGTGTGGGAACGTTTGTCGACAGTCAGGAAGTCTGGATCGGGGGAAATCGAAAACGCGAAGCCGCTGAGACGACAAATAGAGTGTTGCCGGTAGTTTCAAGCGAAACCCTAACATTTATAGCTTCCGGGTACTGTCAACCAGAAAATTTTACGTGAAAGAGTGTTTGAATAAACGTCTGCTGCCTTTCCTGAAGACACGGTTGTTCATACTGTTTTGGCCGATTTGGCATCTTGCCATTACGGTAAAAAGGCTATTGGCAGTCGTACGCCCGCAACAACGTGCCAGGTGGTTCCAAGGACAAGAACCCCTCCCAACACACCAGAGCTCCGCCCAATTGAGAAATACTGGGCTATAGTCAAGCGGAACCTGAAGAAGACCAAAAAAAAACTGCTAAGGACGAGCAGCAGTTCAAGGCAAAGTGGCTTTTTGCGGCGAAGAAAGTGGACAAGGTGGCTGTACAAAATCTGATGGCAGGTGCCAACCCGGCCCGGCCCGGCAATTCGGATTTGGAAAAGCGAAAGCCTAACTGAATATTTTTCCTGAATTTTATACTAATTGAACTTGAAAAAGAAATTTAATTTGATTTTTTAAATAAACGATTTCACCGATTTACACGCGTTTTCCCTTGACCAAATTTTGACCGTATCACCCTTTAATCGAGTCCGATCGGCATTTCACGTTGCGTTGAAAATACTAAAACAATATAAAAAGGACTACTAAGGGGGGGATAGCCCTTTATGAGTTACTCATGGTAAAAACTTGTATATATCAATTTAAATTTACACAACTTTCTTTATTTTTATGATATCCTTACTTAGGCTTTAGTCATGTTAATACATTTATTATTTGCCTCATTGGCTTTGTTAATACGAAATAAATGGAAATTGAAATAAAATTTTGACAAAATTTTCTATAGCAATAAAATTTTGACAAAATTTTCTATAGAAATAAAATTTTGACAAACTTTTCTATAGAGATCCAATTTTCGACAAACATTATCTCTACTAGAAATAAAATTTTTTTGACAACATTTTTCTATAGTAAATTAAAATAAAATTTTGGCAAAATTTCTATAGAAATAAAATCTTGCACAAAATTATCGTATAGAAATAAAATTTGACAAAATTTTGCTATAGAAATAAAAATTTGACAAATTTTTCTATCAGAAATAAAATCTTTTGACAAAATTTTCTATAGAAATAAAATTTTGACAAAAGTTTCTATAGAAATTGTCATTGAGCTTAACATGGAATCGGGCAGCACTCAGTGATAAGAGAGAAGTTCACCACTGTGGTATTACAATGGACTGAATAGTCTAAGTGAGCCTGATACATCGGGCTGCCACATAACCTAACCTAACCTAACCTTTCTATAGAAATAAAATTTTGACAAAATTTTCTATACAAATAACATTTTGACAAAATTTTTCTATAGATAATAAAATTTTTGACAAAAGTTTCTATTAGATAATAAAATTTGACAAAATTTTCTATAGAAATAAAATTTTGGACAAAATTTTCTATTAGAAATAAAATTTTGACAAAATTTCTATTGAAATAAATAAAATTTTGACAAAATTTTCTATAGAAATAAAATTTTCTATAGAAATAAAATTTTGACAAAATTTTCTATAGAAATTAAAAATTCTTGACAAAAGTTTCTATAGAAATAAAATTTTGACAAAATTTTCTATAGAAATAAAATTTTGACAAGATTTTCTATAGAAATAAAATTTTTAGAAAATCTATTTATATATATAAAATTCAATTTATGTTTGTTTGTTTGTTTATTTATATGTTCCGAGTTGACTCCGAAACGGCTGAACCGATTTACTTGAAACTTTCAGAGATCGTATGTTCCGAGTTGGCTCCGAAACGGCTGAACCGATTTACTTGAAACTTTCAGAGATCGTAGGGGGCGTTCATGTGGTGAAAATAGGGTACCTCATTTTTTTACACCTTGGTGCGGAGGGGGACCTCCCCTTCGTCGGACGTTTTGAAAATTGGACCAAAGTTGACCGATTTGGTTGAAATTGTTTGAAGATTGGGCTGTTTGGCAAATCTAGACAAAGATCCGCCTACTTTTATTTCGATATTTGGTGGCGGAGGGGCCTCTCCTTTCTGTTCGACTTTTTTTTAAGTACAGCTGAAAAAACTAAAATTCTCTAAATTTATCTCTGAGATTTACAGAGAAGAGAATATGTTGGTGAGGTTTTATGGAATTAATATGGGGGTACCCGGAGTGATTTCATATGTGGATTGGGGAGGGGGACCTCCCCTTGCCCTACTTTTTTTTGAAAATTTTGGAACAAAATTATGTATTTGCTTGAAAATTTTCATGAATGTTGGGTTGGCATCTAGACAAAAATCCGCTTACATTAGCAATAGGGAGACATCCGCCTTCTCTTAAGTAACCATACAGAGAAGCAATTAAACTTACCGAGTTTACTTGAAATTATATCAGAGGAACTGGGGGAGAGGTTACGACTATTAATAGTTGAATTTTTTAAAAAAAAAACCTGATTTTGTGATATTTGGATGGAAAGCAGAGACCGCCCTATTTAGGCCTTATAATTTGCTTTGACATTTTTTCTGGGACGTTTTACAAAAAGCATACGATACACCACTTTTCGATATTTATTCGGGGAGGTAGGTCCTTCCTCTCAAACTGAAAAAAACAACAATTCTTTAAGTTTTTTCTTGAAATTTTACATCAGGCAGTGGGGGAGGTTTATGGAACGAAGAGGCAACCTTCCTTGCCCCACACTTGACAGGAAAGTTTCAAGTATTTTCAGGGAAAGGTTAGGGGTGCTATTCACTTTACGGTTGCTTTGTCGAATTATTGTATTCGGGGGAAAGTGACGTCCCTTTAAAACAATTAGAGCAAAATTTAAAACTATCGCCGTCTACTTAAATTACAGGGAACGTGGGAGGAGGTGCATTAAATTTATACATGATTTTTAAATTAGTATATGATTTTTTCGATTATTCTGGTGGGCGAAGGCGGAAAAATTGAAATAAACTTTGTCGATTTAACTTCGATCATAGAATTTATAGGACCATTGAGTAGTTGCGAAATTTAATATAGGGTTACGTGATAGTCGATATCATGCTCGGAGTGGAGCGAAGGTGGGTGGTGCGGTTTCCCTTTTGTCCGCTTTTTTTCTTAAATGAATAAGTAAGAGGGTTGTCCGTAAATGGGAACTCGGTACATAATTTTTATGAATTTTTGCTACAGCTTCTGCTTTAGTAAAGAACTTAAATTTACATGAAATTTGGCAGCCAACGTAAGGAGGGCTTGCATTCATTTTTCCAAACGTTTTTTAGAAAATGTTTAATGTGCCGCAAAATTTACTATTTTGCTTTTTTCCGATTTATTGGATGGGAAACCAGTAATTCTTTGTATGTTATTTTTAAATTTTTAATATTAGTGCTTAATTTTCAGATATATTGAGGAGAAGGATACCTTTCCTTAACAAACCACACTTTAAAATTCACAAAGAAATATAGAACGAATGGTACACCCTCTCCCGCCGTATTGTACCTATAAACGAAAAATCCAAAGTAGTCCGATTTGTTTAAAAAGAATTCAAATCTTTTTCGAATTTGTTTTTCAGCCACGAAGGATATTAGTGGACTAAGTTAACGGCCAAATATTCTCCAAATATGCTTCGGAATGGGCGCGGCGAAGCGGCGGCGTTACGGCTAATTTTTCTATTAGAATACAAAAAATTTTGACAAATAGCCACAAGCAAAGATTGTTGAGATTATGCGTTGCTTCTCATGTTAGATGGTTGGAATGTTTTCTCATCAAGAAGGCCACCACACACTGACAGAGTTTGCATTGTGGACTAGAGGCTGGTTAGTGCGGTGCTGACTGTGACAAACTTAGTGAATAAAATTAATAGCGGTATAAACCAGAGCATAAAAATTACCAACAAAAAATACTACGTCAAAGCTAAAACTAAAAAGCAATAATAAATAACAAATTGTAATAACATACAGAGGACTGAAGCTTATGGAGCCCATTAATTAAAATTTTTCACAAAATTTCGGTTTCTATTCCACATTCTTCATTAGCCCATAACAATATTTTGCTTTAAGAAACTACCCAACTATACTGAGAATAAAATTCGTGTTGAATTCAGAAACATTTTGCTAAGGAAACCAAAATTTGATAAAAGAATTATGATGAAAATACAATTTTGCATAAAAGCGTTCAACCACGCAATTATATTTTTCGTAAAAAGTTCCATTAGAAATGAAATACAATTTTAACTAAATTTCGATAAAATTTGACTTAATAAGGAAAAAATCTTCTGCTCGAGATTATCTTAATCGATTCTCTTTTTATTTTCTTTCTTTTTGCAGGAATTTCGCCCTTTTTGAAATAGGAAAAATAGCACAGCAAAAGATTGCTGAGCATTATGCGTTGCTTCTCATTATTAGATGGTTGGAATGTTCTCATCAAGAGGCACACACACTGACAGAGTTGATTGTGACTAGAGCTGGTTAGTGGATGCTGACTGTTACAAAATAGCTGATAAAAATTACAGCGATAAACCAGAGCAAAAAATACAACAAAAAATTTACTACGTCAAAATTAAAACTAAAAAGCAATTAATAAATAAACAAATATTATAACATACAGAGGACTGAAGCTGTGAGCCATACAAAAAGTAGCAACTAAAATTACATATAAATCATTCCGCCAAAAAAAAAAAATACGAAATCAAATAAACAAAGCCAGGCGGGAGTTGAGATCTCAATTGCCAAAATTCTATTTCTATAGAACATTTTGTAAAAAGTTTATTTCTGTAAAAAAATTCAAGTAGCTTTTAGTTGAAGAGGAATATTGTGGAAAATCTACCAAATCATCTAGAGTTCTACCAATTTAACAAACAGTAAAAATTCAACAATTTTTGTAGAATTCTACCAACATACAGTCAGAGCTAACTTAGTGAATTAGTGGATAACTGGAAAAATGAAAAACAAAGAATTACAAATAAATGAGCAATTGGCCTCGATCCTAAATATTAATGGAATTTGAGAATAGTTAGACTTTGAAAAAACTTTCCTCGTACATTTTTCTGTTTCTTTAGACTTGGTATACGTTCCAGTGCCATCGAATTAAGTGAAAAAGTATTGACTAGCGCAGATCGTTTGCGCTGTACACTAATCCATGAATTATGTCATGCCGCAACATGGATATTTCAAGGTGAGGGTGGTCATGGTCGAACATGGAAAGAATGGGCAGCTCGAGCTAATGCAACATTCCCTGAAATACCAAAAATCGGAGTTTGCCATCAATATGAAATAGAATATAAATACACCTACAAATGTACTCTATGTGCAGCTAAGTATGATGAACATGTCTAGATATGTGAAAGAAAACAAATTAATATTTAAACATTTGTCTGCTTTTTAGATCTTATGCCCATTCCAAATCGAAGAAAGTGGAGAATATACGCTGTTCCTATTGTCATGGAGCCATTGAAATATTTCTTAATAAGAAAGATAAGGAGGGTAATATTATTCCCACACCGGTGAAGGAACCCACTGGCTTTGCTAAATTTGTCAAGGACAATTATAAGAAACATAAGGGAACCGATACAAAACATGCCGATATTATGAAAATCTTAAGCAATGAATTTGCCGCACCAAAGTGACCTAAAAATGCATTAATAAAAAAAAACAGAGATAAAAAATCGGTTTTAGTTCTTTTTTGTTTTCAAAAAAGAAAGCTTTTACTTTTTTGCATATATTCTAGTTTTATCTTAACTTATTTTTAATTGTATTCTTATTGTTTTGTATTGTGTATTTTTCTTACGGACGTTTCAATCACATCATTCGAATATATAAGTACTGTGTTCTAATTGTTTTTAATAAAAACTAAAAATATTTGTGAATATCTTTGTTTATTGAATTAAATGACAAATGTTGGAATGATGGGATGATCTAATTTTCAGAAAACATTAACTTTGGCTCGATATGATGGCTATAAATAATATGCATGTAGCTGTGGAGCCATAAATAAATTTTCACAAAATTTCGGGATTCTATTCCACATTCTTCATTAGCATACAATATTTGCTAAGAAACTACCAACCTATACTGAGAATAAATTCGGTGAATTCAGAAAACATTTTGCTAAGGAACCAAAATTTTGATAAAAGAATTATGATGAAATACAATTTTGATAAAAGCGTTCAACACAATTATATTTTTCGTAAAAAGTTCCATTAGAAATGAAATACAATTTTAACTAAATTTCGATAAAATTTGACTTAATAAAGGAAAAAAATCTGTGCTCGAATTATCTTAATCGATTCTCTTTTTATTTTCTTTCTTTGCAGAATTTTCGCCTTTGAAATAGAAAAATAGCACAGCAAAAGATTGCTGAGATTATGCGTTGCTTCTCATATAGATGGTTGGAATGTTCTCATCAAGAAGGCCACCACACACTGACAGAGTTGATTGTGACTAGAGCTGGTTAGTGGATGCTGACTGTGACAAACTAGTGATAAAATTAAGCGGATAAACCAGAGCAAAAAATACAACAAAAAATACTACGTCAAAATAAAACTAAAAGCAATAATAAATAAACAAATAGTTATAACATACAGAGGACTGAAGCTGTGGAGCCATAACAAAAAGTAGCAACTAAAATTACATATAATCATTCCGCAAAAAAAAAAACGAAATCAAATAAAACAAAGCCAAAGC
>PGFW01004417.1:100392-113534 GCA_003123925.1 Haematobia irritans
TCGTAGTGCTTGAGAAATGAACAATTTTTATATCTATAGAAATGTTGTCACAATTTTAATTTCTATAGGAAAAATGTTCTTCAAAATATTATTTCTGTAGAAAATATTTGTCAAAATAATTATTTCTATGGATTTTTGTCAAAAACTTTATTTTATAGAAAATTTTGTTCAAAATTTTAATTTTCTAATAGAAAATTTTGCAAAAATTTATTTCTAGCAAAATATTGTTGCAAAATGTTTATTTCTACATAAATTCTGTTCACAATTTTATTTCTATAGAAATTTGGTCAAATTGTATTTTCTATAGAAAAATGTTGTCAAAATGATATTCTATAGAAACCAGCAAAAAACCTAGTAACCACAACTCATTACATTTTTGCATTACCAGTAGTCAAACTGTCATACACTTTGCATTTACATTGGCGTGAGTTATAATGACTTTCTTGTAATTAAAACAAAAAAAAATAAAATTAAAAAAAGCTAAGTTAGTTATCGTAATTTGTTTGATGATTATTCTCGAAAAATGTAATATGCAGTTGACGATAATTTCAATAATAAACATAGAATAAATAATGACATAATTTAGGGCAATAAATATTAACATAATTGTGCTTTATTGTTTACAATGAGTCAAAATATATATAAATATGTAAAGTAATATCTGAGATTTTCCGTTTAGAAACATTCTTCATAATAATGGTGTTTTATATGTGTAATCTTATCACACAAATATTGAATAAATGCTGTATTAGGTATATTATAATGTAGTTTTAGAATTTAACTCCCTGAAACAATTCAAAAATGTTTCTGTATTAGTCATGAAATTAATTTTATCTGCTTTATATAGTTTTGTGATTGATGTTACATGTTTTGTACAACGTTATATTCCCTGTATCAAAGTAGTGAAAGCTTTTAAAGTTAAGTGACATCAAAGTAACGCTCGTTATCGCTAGCGTATTTAATTGTGTTTTGAAATGTCGTAGCTGCCACAATTGTATGCATCGCCGGCGAAATTACATACGTGTGTTTAATCGATTACAAATAAAAAAACAGCGCGCTTTTTCTCGATAAGTGTATGTGAGTTTGTAAAAGAAAATACAGAAATTAAAAGTTTGTGATTGTGCATTTCGTTGAAAAAAAAAAACTTCATTAAATACAGCAGGTCAGTCAATTATTCAAAAACTACAAATGATTACCAAGCGGCATCACAGGAGACTGGTAAAATCGGAGAGGGAAAAATTTTTTGAAATTAATGGATGGATCTCAAGCTTTTGTTGATAATAGTGATTTCAATGTTAGAAAGGAGCAGCCAACGAATTTGCCAGACAGGTGTACAGAAGTTTCCCTTGCGGCTTCATCTGTGACAAGCGACAACTCCGTTGACGATATTTCCCTGTCCGAGAATAACAATCCACAAGAAAGTGATGAATTGTCTCTATCTGAAAAATTGAAATTTTGGTTTCTGAAGCACAAACCTACTGTGCAGTGTACTCGTAGTATTTTGAAGATTCTGAAAACAGAAAATTTGGACGTTCCAGTATCAGTAAAAGGTTTACTGGGCCAAAAGGAAAAATGCAATGACCGCACCGTTTCTCCGGGAAAATATGTGCATATTGGACTTAAAAGGCAGATAATAAAATTTGCACACAGCATTCCTTCTAGCATTTGTGAACTTGTGTTGGACATCGGAATTGATGGTTTATCCCTTTTTAAAAGTTGTCCACTCGAAGTGTGGCCAATTCTTGGTCACGTAAAAAATATTAAAGATTCCCATGTATTCATGATTGGATATTATGTTGGGAAAAAAAACCACATGACATAAACAGTTTTCTACATGACTTTGTAAATGAATACTCCAGTTTTCAAACAAGTGGGTTGCTGGTCAATGAAAGGCGGTTAAAATTAAGTATACGAGCTTTTGTATGCGATGCTCCAGCGAAATCATTTGTTTGCGGTATAAAAGGACACGTCTCATTTAATGGATGCGCCAAATGCCAACAATGCGGTCAAAGAATCGATAATGTAAACACTTACTCTGTTTTACCTGGTTTAAGCCGAAATGACGACGACTTTCGTTTAAGAAAGTATAATAACTTCCATACCAAGATGCACCAAAATATGGAACTGAGCTTAGAAAAGATCGGAATTGGAATGATATCGCAGTTTCCTATTGACTGCATGCACGCAATAGATCTAGGCGTTATAAAAAAAATTCTTGCTCGTATTACAAACAAAACTGCAATTTTACCAGTTTCCTCAAAAGCTATACTATCTATTTCAGATAGTTTACTAGCTCTAAAGCCATATATCCCACGAGAATTTGCTCGTAAGCCGAGAACTCTTGTGGAAATTTCAAGATGGAAGGCTACCGAGTTCCGACAATTTGTTTTGTATACAGGAATAGTAGTTTTGAAAGACAATTTACCCGATGAGCTGTATGAACATTTCCTTTTACTTCACGTAGCATACAGAATTTTACTCCTTTCACCGTGCAATGCGAAAATCGAACAAGCACAACAAATATTGAATAATTTTGTAGAAATATTTCCAGTGGTTTATGGACGATCCAGTGTGTCATACAATGTACACTCTCTTTTGCATTTACCAGAATGTGTGAAGCAATTTGGAAACCTAAATGATTTCTCAGCATATTGTTTCGAAAACTTTATGCAAATTATAAAAAGATCTGTAAGAATGTCGAGACACGTAATACAGCAAATTTACAACTCATTCGCTAATACATATATCGTACCCGAAAGACCGTCTTTGGGTCCAAGATTTCATAGAAAAATTATACAATCAATACTGACCACTAAAGGATATTTTAGTTGCAAATCACCTGATAACGTATGTCTAATGAATAATAAAACTTTTTTAAATATTTCGAAAATTATAGACGAATCAACATTTCAAGCAAATACATTCAAAACTTCAGAAAGCTTTTATACCAATCCAATAAATTCTGAAGAATTGGACATTGTCTTCGCTGAAACTGACTACGAGGAGAAGCAACAGTACTCGTTTACAGACATATTGGCCAAAGTTGTAAAAATTCCATACAAGAGTGGTTTCGTTCTTATTCCCCAAATACACTCTTTTTGTTAGAATTCTCATTTGAAATGGACAACGCAAAGAGGCAAAAACTTTCAAAAAGTAAAAGTTCGGCTTGCAATAATACCAATGATGAACTTTTTTTGGCAATACGTGCAGAAATTAACCATATTAAAGGTAAAATGAATAGCAAGGATCGGCATGCAAATTGTAATTGTTATTCATTTCAGATTTAATCAAACAAAAGGAACAGATTGACGAAACAAGATACAACATGGTTTTACGTAAGTCTCTTCTACTTCGTAGTACTATACGGGTCGTTCAGTAAACCAGGAATTCATTTTTCGTAGAGACTCTAGCGAATCAAAATTTAACGATTAGCAATTTATTGGCCGAACAAAAAGTTGCATTACAGTCCCTTTCCAAAAGTGTAAATGGAGTATCACTACAATTTTTATCCATGTTTCCAATCGAGACGGAGGCAGAACTTAATAAGTTTGAACGCACAATCAATGAAGACAACAGAGATCATATCGTATGTATTGAAACTACTAAAACTATTGCACTTATGGTATATCCATTAACCGATACCTCAACTACTAGTGAATATAAATTGAACGGATGTAATCTAGTCAATTTATATGTAAAATTCTTATGGTTTGGATGAAGCGCTATATTCATTGTCCGCATCTGAAAAGAAAGTTTTAATGTCAAATGTAAATGGCTCATCAGCAAGCGTTGTGATTAATCGTCATAAATAATGTTGAATGCATTTTTTGTCATTGTGCTATAATGATACATACTATTAGATGCGGATACCACTATTTTTTTTTTACATGAACATGGTCCCCTCCAATACTTAATTATTTGTTTTTCTTTTCAAGGTAACATCAATTCGATCACTCCTAATTGGAAAAGGAATTGTAAAAGGACTTACATCGATAATAAAGCAAAACTTACTACTTGAGTACAATTTTCAAGGTATACATAAACAAAAGCCTTTACGAAATTTCAAAAATCTTATGAAAGTTCTTGAAAGTAAGTGAACATGTTAGAAAATAAAACTCGAATTTCTTCTTCATTAATATTTTTCCTTTTAATAGTGGCATCATTCAATACTGTACAAGATAACAAAGACACATTCGAAGACAGCATAAGAAAGGCCATAAAAAATGCGAAAAATCGTCATTTCAAAAATAAGTGCATAAGTGAAAAATCTAAGTCATCATCCAATGAAGATCCTATAGTCTAATAATTGTTTTGAATTTATAGATATAGTGTAATTGATCTAATGTGAAAACCACAGAATTATATCGCATGATTGCGTAACCAATGTTCCTTTTGTTTTTAAGATATCTCTTGATTAAGCCTTTTATATTTTCTTTTGTTAAATTTCTTAAAATTTAACCACTATACACAACCTTTATATATTAGTTTATATTTTACTGTAGAAAAATATGTTTTGTTTCAAAAACTATTCGATAAAAAACCATCCATGTATGCAATTACATAATTTTCATTCCAAAAATATTAACATATAAGTTCACGTTAAATAATTCTTAATAAAAATGACTGAACGTTTAATGAATTAGTACCAAAACATCGTTGGTATTTTATTTGTACAATATTCTTTCCTATTCATGTAGCGTAGCATCGCAATGCAGTATTTAAACGTCGTTTTTTTGGTCCATTAGAACCAGTGGGAGAAGTAATTATTTTCAAGGATTGGATACCTGAGATAATAAGTGGTTATTTTTCAAACTTTGGTATACTATATGAATAAGTGGTTACATATTAGGTGATTATATTTTTAAATTCACTACTTATTTTTTGGCCGAAAGGTATGCCTGGGGTGAAGTACTTTCCTCCTAGGCATGCGTATGTAAATGTAATCCGGAGCGATGCCAATTTATAAGTGGTTATTTCTTTTTTTATTAGGCTTACCTACAAGATTACCGGGTAATGAGAGTTTTTGCTGGGAAATGTTGTCAAAATTTTATTTCTATAGAAAATTTTGCTCAAAATTTTAGTTTATATAATAAATTTTGTTCAAAATTTTATTTCTATAAAAATTATGTCAAAATTTTATTTCCTAAAGAAATATTTTGTCAAAATTTTATTTCTATAGAAAATTTTGTCAAAAATTTATTTCTATAGAAAATTTTGTCAAAAATTTATTTCTATAGAAAATTTTGTCAAAATTTTATTTCTATAGAAAATTTTGTCAAAAATTTATTTCTATAGAAAATTTTGTCAAAAATTTAATTCTATAGAAAATTTTGTCAAACTTTGATTTCTGTAGAAAATTCTGTCACAATTTTATTTCTATAGAAATTTTTGTCACAATTTTATTTCTATAGAAATTTTTGTCAAAATTTTATTACTATAGAAAATTTTGACAAATTTTTATTTCTATAGAAAATTTTGTCAAAATATTATTTCTATAGAAAATTTTTCTCAAAATATTATTTCTATAGAAAATTTTGTCAAAAATTTTATTCTATAGAAAATTTTGTCAAAATTTTATTTCTATAGAAAATTTTGTCAAAATTTTATTTCTATAGAAAATTTTCTCAAAATTTTATTTCTATAGAAAATTTTGTCAAACTTTGATTTCTATAGCAAATTTTGTCAAACTTTGATTTCTATAGCAAATTTTGTCAAAATATTATTTCTATGGAAAATATTGTCAAAATTTTATTTCTATAGAAAATTTGTCAAAATTTTATTTCTATAGAAAATTTTGCCAAAATTTTATTTCTATAGAAAACTTTGTCAAAATTTTATTTCTATAGAAAATTTTGTCAAGATTTTATTTCTATAGAAAATTTTGTCAAAATTTTATTTCTACAATATGTTGTCAAAATTTTATTTCTACAGAAAACTTTGTCAAAATTTCATTTCTATAGAAAATTTTGTCAAAATTTTATTTCTATAGAAAATGTTGTCAAAATTTTATTTCTATAGAAAAATTTCTCAATTTTATTTCTATAGAAAATTTTGTCAAAATTTTATTTCTATAGAAAATTTTCTCAAAATTTTATTTCTATAGAAAATTTTGTCAAAATTTTATTTCTATAGAAAATTTTGTCAAAATTTTATATCTATAGAAAAATTTTATTCCTATAGAAAATTTTGTCAAAATTTTATTGCTATGAAAAATCTTGTCAAAATGTTATTTCTATAGAAAATTTTGTCAAAATATTATTTCTATAGAAATTTTCAGATTTGTAAAAAATTGGAAAGTGAAAATCTTTTGAAAAAGTCGAAAAATGTGTTTTTGTAATGATTCGCTCTCCAAAATTTCCTCAGAGGAATTTTTCATAAACTTTTTTTACGTTCTCTATTCTAGGTGGTCGTGCTGGTTTAGCATGGGGTCTATCATTGGCCATTCTTGTTTGTGGCTGTCATTGTTGCAGTTATCTTCTACTTATAGACGGTCGAAGTTTCCAATCTTCAAATACTGAAATGAAAATTTTGTCAAAATATTATTTCTATAGAAATTTTCAGATTTGTAAAAAATTGGAAAGTGAAAATCTTTTGAAAAAGTCGAAAAATGTGTTTTTGTAATGATTCGCTCTCCAAAATTTCCTCAAGAGGAATTTTTCATAAACTTTCTTTTACGTTCTCTATTCTAGGTGGTCGTGCTGGTTTAGCATGGGGTCTATCATTGGCCATTCTGTTTGTGGCTGTCATTGTTGCAGTTATCTTCTACTATAGACGTCGAGTTTCCAATCTCAAAACTGAAATTGCTCATGTTCAATATATCAGTGATCCCACCCAAGGATGGCCGGATCGCCATAACTTTGATAATCCCGTCTATGGAATGCAGGCGAATAATTCGGAAACTCGCCTTTTAAATAATCTCAAACCAAAAATTAATAATCTCAATCGTGGTGGTGAAATGTATGCTGATGATTCCAATGCCAGAGTAGAGGTTTGTAGTTTCTCCTAATTGATAAAAAAAAAATTAAATCTAAATGTTCCTATTTTTCTTCGTCACAGCTGGTACCTATTCCATTAACTATAATCATGATATGTTCGCTAAAAATTTCAATGCTGATTTGACAAATCCCACAGTATACAATTCATTAGAGGGGTTGAAAGAGGAACATGTTTATGATGAAATTAAACAAAAGGAAGGTTACAAGGATCCTGGTAAGTTGAGATTATTTTTCTAATATTCATTTCGTATATTCATCCATTTCATGGGATTTTTATCTTCTCTGGTCTTTGTATATTCTTGATCTTTGCCTTCTTACAGTTAAGAATTATACTAAAGAATTATTTCCTGTGGGTAAGAATAAGTCAATATTTTAATGAAATATAAAAAGCACAGCAAAAAGAATTCACTATATTCCTGTTTATTTCTTGTTGTTTTCTTCTTGTAAATTATTTTTGTGATATATTCATTTATTTGTAGTGGTAAATTAGTTATTTTGGTTCAGTTAATGAGTTCACAAAGTACTTTAATTTATTTTGCGATTTTAAGGGATTTTACACTAAACATTCCAGTAAGACTGGTCTCAGACTTGACATTACATATTCTGTTGAGCTTTGATTTACTTGCCTTACTGATCTAGCCCGCGCTGTCCGTCCACATGTCTACTTGGTATTTGAAATAAAATTTAAAAATTTTTTTTTATATAAATAAAGTTTTGACAAAACCTTCTATATAAATAAACTTTTGACAAAACTTAATTTACTCGGTCTTGAGTAATCCAAATGATCATATTCTCTAAAATAAAAATAAATAAAAAAGAACAATTGGAGTAAATAACAAAAATTCCAATTTTTTTTAAGCCACATACGAAAAGAAACAATCCAAAAAAGTAATGAAAAATAAAAACAAATACGAAAAAAATTGAAAAAGTACATGATAAATAATTGTTTAAGGTGGGTTAATAATCCACGGTATTGCCTCTTATGTGGCGAAAAATACCATCAAAATCTACCAAATTGAAAGCAATTAAAATTATTCATCCCTCAACTTTTTGTGTCGTTAGGTTTAAAAAAATTGCGTTTCTTCCACGATAATTTAAAATAGAAAATTTTATCTTTACTTCTATAGAAAATGTTGACAAAATTTTATTTCAATTTCCATTTATTTCGTAATACAAAGCCAATGAGGCCAAATAAAAAAAAATGTATTACATGACTATAGCCTAAGTAAGGATACATAAAATAATAAGTGTGTAAATTTAAAATTGTATAACAATTTTTACATGAGTAACTCATAAAAGGCCCCCGCCAAGTAAGTATAATGTAAGGGAATACAAATTCAAAAGACCAAATAAATAACAGTTATTAGCACCAACAATATAGAGCATTATAAAATATCAATATCAATTTAAAATTGATGCTCCCGAAAAAAAAACGATACATTTTTAAACGAAAAGCATTATTCGAATGGGAGAAAATTCTCAAATCAAGAGGCAACATGTTCCACATACGAGCGACTCGCACAAGAAACGAATTTTCATATAAAGAAAAACAGATACGAGGAATTACAATCTGAGGATTTCTCGTCGAGCGAGAGGAAATCGAAAATAGTCACATAGAGTGCTAGGTACCCCACTACCAATAACTTTATATAAGAAGACCAAATTGGCACACTTGACATAATGAGGAAACGATACACCAAGGAACCTCACCACAAATTCTGAAACATGATCTCTTCTTCTTAGATTGAAGACAAATCTGACAATAGTATTCATCGCGTATTTCAATCGTTGAAAATGGGCAGCAGTCACTCCCGAAAAAATCTCCAGACCGTATCTTATAGCAGGCAACAATAACGCATTTGCAAGTCTGTATCGAATCCAATGTGGAACTGGAATTGCATGAATAAATTCGACGCAAGGTAGAATATAATTTATTCAGAACCAACTCAATATGAGGAACAAAACTTTAATTTTGGTCAATTAGAACTCCCAAACACTTTAATCTGACTAACAACTATCACTATCACCGCCAAACAGTAATGCTTTCGTTTTTTGCGGGTTTATAAAGAAAATTTTGTCAAAATTTTATTTCTATAGAAAATTTTGTCAAAATTTTACGTCTATAATTTTTTTTTAATTTTATTTCTATAGAAAATGTATACAAATTTTATTTCTATAGAAAAATTTGTCAAAATTTTATTTCTATAAACAATTTTTATCAAAGTTTTATTTCTATAGAAAATTTTGTCAAAATTTTATTTCTATAGAAAATTTTGTCAAAATTTTATTCCTATAGAAAATTTTATCCAAAGTTTATTTCTATAGAAAATTTTATCAAAAGTTTATTTCTATAGAAAATTTTGTCAAAATTTTATTTCTATAGACGATTTTGTCAAAAGTTTATTTCCATAGAAAATTTTGTCAAAATTTTATTCCTATAGAAAATTTTGTCAAAATTTTATTTTTATAGAAAATTTTGTCAAAATTTTATTCCTATAGAAAATTTTGTCCAAGTTTATTTCTATAGAAAATTTGTCAAAATTTTTATTATATTAGAAAATTTTTTCAAAATTTCTATTTCCATAGAAAATTTTGTCAAATTTTTATTTCGTTGTTTAATTAGTGACCTTTTTAACTTTTAATTTTTTGCTTTAGTTCGGCTTGAGGTAATGTGAATAAAAACAGATGTTGTTGTTTTTTGAGTTGTATTTTTTATATTTAAGAAATTTTTCCAATATTTCGAGGAACATCTCCGATGCCGTCTTCAGGGAAAATTTTAATTATAAATTTAAAGAACAGTTGGAACTTCTTTACAAGGGGTATATTTACAACAAAAAACAAACAACATCTGATTTTATTCACATGACACCATTCAAGCCGAACTAGCAAATATAATTAAAAGTTTTATTTCTATAGAAAAATTCGTCAAAATTTTATTTCTACCAGGAACAATTGTTGTCAAAATTTTATTTCTATAGGAAATTTGTAAAAATTTTATTTGTTTGTTTTTTATTGCAGCTTAAAACCATCACTTGACTAAAACTCACAAGTGTAGCTTCCTCTGTTTGGTTAAGCTACACTTGTGAGTTTTAGTCAATGAATGGTTTTAAGCTGCAATAAAAAACAAACAATGCTTAAAGAAACAAAACCAACAATTAAACAAACGACAAAACGAATGGAAAAGAAGAGGAGGACGCCAAATAAACAGCCAACTGATATTACAAGATCAATGAGTTGACAGTTGCCATAAAGAAAAGAATTATGTTTGTTTTTGAATTTATTTCGGCATAAGCCGGCTTTTTTTTCGGGAGTTCAAGTTTGTGGTTATTGTTGGGTTTAATGAACTGCGAATTTATTTCTGACAATTGGTTGATAGTTTGCCTGCAAGTAGAGGATGCTGGATGAGCATGTGGTAATCCGAAAACGTGTGTCCGATCTCAAACCATTCTTGCAGTCTTCTATAGGGCTTTGCCCAAAAAAATCTTGACAAACATTTCTTTTCCTCTGTTGGTTAAGCTGTTACACTTGTAGTTTTATGATCAATGTATGGTTTTAAGATGCAATCAAAACACCAAAAACAATTTTATTTCTATTAGAAAATTTTTGTCAAATTTTATTTTCTATAAGAAATTATTGTTAAAATTGTATTTTTTATAGAAAATTTTGTCAAAATTTTTATTTCTATTAAAAAATTATTACAAAATTTACTTTCTATATGAAAATTTTGTCAGAATTTTATTCTATAGAATTTTTGGTCAAAACTTTATCAAAATTTTATTATATTACAAATTTTTCTCAAAATTTTATTCCTATAGAAAATTTTGTCAAAATTTTATTTTTATAGAAAATTTTATTCCTATAGAAAATTTTATCCAAAGTTATTCCTATAGAAAATTTTATCCAAAGTTTATTTCTATAGGAAAAATTTTGTCAAAATTTTATTTCTATAGAAAATTTTTTGTTCAAAATTTTATTTCTTATAGAAATTTTGTCAAATTTTTTATTTCTATACGAAAACATTTTGTCAAAATTTTATTTCTATACGAAAATTTGCTCGGTCAAAATTTTATTTCCATAGAAGAATTTTGTGAAAATTTTATTTCTATATGAAAATTTGTCAAAATTTTATTTTCTACAGAAAATGTTGGTCCAAATTTTATTTCTATAGAAAATTTAATTTCAAAAATTTTATTCTATAGAAAAATTTTGTCAAAATTTTACGTCTACAATTTTTTTTTTAAAATTTTATTCTATAGAATTTTTTTTTAAATTTTATTTCTATAGAAACTTTTGTCACATTTTATTTCTATAAACAATTTTTATCAGAATTTTATTTACTATAGAAAATTTTGTCAAAATTTTATTTCTATAGAAAATTTTATCAAAATTTATATTTCTATAGAAATTTTGTCAAAATTTTATTTCTGATAGATTAATTTTGTCAAATTTTATTCTATTTAAAAAAAATTTCTCAAAATTTTATTTCTATAGAAAAATTTGTCAAAATTTATTTCTATAGAAAATTTTGTCAAAAAAATTTTATTTCTATAGAAAATTTTTGTCAAAATTTTATTTCTATAGAAAATTTTGTCAAAATTTTATTTTCACAGGAAAATTTTGTCAAAATTTTATTTCTATAGAAAATTTTGTCAAAATTTTATTTCTATAAAAAATTTCTCAAAATTTATTTCTATAGAAATTTTGTCAAAATTTTTATTTCTATAAAATTTGCAAAATTTTATTTCTATTAGAAAAATTGTCAATAATTTTTATTCTACAGAAAATGTTGTCAAAATTTCATTCTTATAGACAATTTGTCCAAAATTTTATTTCTATTAAAAAAAATTTCTCAAAATTATTTGGGACGAGCCCTATATGACTGCAAGATGGTTGGATGGACGCACGTTTCGAAATTACCACCATTTTATTGTCTATAGAAAATTATCAAAATTTCTATTTCTATAGACAAATTTATCATAATTTTATTTCCTATAGAAATTTTGCAATTTTATTTCTATAGAAATTGTCAAAATTTTTATTTCTACAGAAATGTGTTCAAATTTTAATTTCTATAAAAAAGTTTTGTCAAAATTTTATTCTACTAGAAATAGTTTGTAAAAATTTTATATCTAATTCAAAATTTTACGTCTATATTTTTTTTAATTTTATTTTATTTATTTATGTCTTCAAGCTTGACAAAATAGAAAGCATCTTTTATTATTTTATTTCTATAGAAAATTTTGTCAAACATTTTATTTCTATAAAATGTTGTAAAATTTTATTTCTATAGAATTTGTCAAAATTTTATTTCTATAGAAAATTTTGTCCATAATTTTATTTCATTAAAATTTTAAAATGTATTTCGTATAAGAAAATTGTCCAAAATTTTTACTTTCCATAGAAAATTTTTGGTCAAATTTTATTCTAGTAGAAAATTTTGTCAAATTTTATTTCTAATAGAAAATTGTATCCAAAAGTTTTTTATATCAGAAATTTTGTCAAAATTTATTTTTATAGAAATTTTGTCAAAATTTTATCTATAGGAAATTTTTGTCAAATTTGACGTCTATATTTTTTTTTAAATTTTTTTTATTCCTATATAAAATTTTAGTCAAAATTTTATTTCTAAAAAATGTTTCAAAATTTATTATCTATGAAAATTTGTCAATTGTATTTCTATAGATAAACTTTTGTCAAATTTTATTCCTATAGATTTTTTTTTTTAATTTTATTTCTATAGTAATTTGTCAAATTTATTTATATAGCGAAAATGTCAAAATTTTATTCGTATGAAAATTGTAAATTTTATTTCTATAGAAAATTTTTGTCATAATTTTTTTCGATTAAAAAAATTTTAAAATGTTTATTACCATAGAAAATTTTGTCAAAAATTTATTCCTATAAGAGAAATTTTGTCAAATTTTATTTTATAGAAAATTTTGTCAAATTTTATTTTAAAGAAATTTGTCAGAATTTTTAGTTCCTATAAATATTTTATGTCCAAAGTTTCATTTCTATAGAAATTCTTCAAAATTTTATTTCTAATAGAAATTTTTTTCAAAAATATTAATTTCTATAGCAAATTTTGTCAAAATTTTTATTCTATAAATATTTTGCTCAAATTTTATTTCTATAAAATTTGTCAAA
>PGFW01004423.1:0-10932 GCA_003123925.1 Haematobia irritans
CCAAGGTGAAGCAATACGTAAATAAGCAAAATTGCCGCATTTGGATGAAGGAGAAATAAAGAGCAATCCAGAAGCCGCTTCAAGAACTGCCCATGCATCCGAAAAAATGCACTGTTTGGTTGGTTGTACGCTGTGGAAATTCATTGACGTATTTTTCCAAAGATTCTGTTGACGCAACGTTACGGTGAATGGCGATCGCTATCGTTCGATGCTAAAAAACTTTTTGGTGCAAAAATGAAGAACTGAACTTTGGTTGACATGTGGTTTCAATCAAGATGGCGTACCATGCCACACAGGCTCCGCGATTCTATGCCATTTTGAGGAAACTTCGGAGAACAATTCATCTCAAGAATGGACCGTAAGTTGGCCACCAAGATCACTGCGATTTGACGCCTTTAGGGATATTTTTTGTGCGGCTACTGTCATAGTCTTAAAGTCTACGAGAATAAGCCAGCAAACTATTCAGCTGGAGAGCAAATTTCCGAAGAAATTCGGGCTATTCCGGCCGAAATGCCTCGAAAAAGTTTGCCCAAAAAAAAAAAAAATTGCGACTTTCCGAATGACCACCTAAGACGCAGCCGCGGTCAAATTTAAATAATATTATCTTCAAAAAGTAAATGTCATGGACCCAATCTAACGTTTCAAAATAAAGAACGATGAGATTTTGCAATTTATGCGTTTTTTTTTTTTTTTAAAAAGTTATCAAGCCTCTTAAACAAATCACCCTTTATTAAAACCAGAAGATCTGCAAAAATCAAGAAGTAATAATAACAAAAAATGAATATTGAACGAAATGATGTTCGTACTATCAAAATCCATTTCTCCTAAAAAAACACAGTGGTTATAAATTACAAAGATCGAAGTAAAGTGTGACCAATAAACTGTTTGCGTATTGCTATTTAACGCCTTTATATGGTGAAACATAATGGGCATGCCCTAGGACGTGCCATTTATTACACTAAAAAAACATATTCTACTTTAAAGTTTTTCCTGACCAAAAAAAAAAAACGAAACTTTGCTATTAAAGTCGAAGACAGTAGGAGATTCGATTTAAAATATGTTATATTTAAATCTAAAGGCAATTTTTTTAGATAACTTCGTAAAAGTGCGAAAAGAATCAAAGGCGGCGATTGAGTTGCAAGAGGAGCATAAAATTGGACGACAGATGACTGCGGAAAACGTGGTTACAGTGCTGTCGCACTACTCAATCGATAAGCTATTTTGCCTTTCATTTTCACAAATAATTTACTTTGTCACTCACTTCTCCAAAAATCTGCTCACTTTTGTTCTGCTTCAAACTTTAAAATTGTTTTTCCTATTCCTTTAATTACGATGAACATAGCTGGTTTTAATCATTGAATTATTAACGATGTGGACCAATTTTTGCATAAGTTGTTAGAGACCCATCATACTTACATCATGCTTACCAAACTTTCAGGCCGGCATCGAGAGAAATTTATTCTCTTTAGAGGCTCCGCAAGCCAAAATCGCGTGAATTAGTTTATATGCGGGGTATATATAAATTATTGGGACGATGTGGACGATATGGACCAATTTTTTGCTGGTTGTTTTAGAGATCATATGCTGATACCATTACCAAATTTTCAGCTGGATCGGATGAATTTGCTTTCTTAGAGTCCCGCAGCCCAATTGTGGGGCGCATTTATATGGCGGGCTATTACTGTAAGAAGTGGACCGATGTGGCGCCTTTGCAATACCATCCGACCTACATCAATACCAAACTATCTTGTGCAAATTTCAATCGATCGTCTTCTTTCGTTCGCGGAATGTTAGCGGATTTCAACAGACGGACGGACGAGATGCTTCAGATCGATCAGAATTTTACACGACCCAGAATATATACTACTTTATTGGGTCTTTTGGGCAATATTCGATTTTGTTACAAACGGAATGACAAGTTAATATACCCCCATCTATGGTGAGGGGTAATGATGAATTCTATTGTTTTGTTTTCAAAATGTATGCTACTTCAATTTTATTTTCAATCTACTCCACTTTTTTTCCAAATCTACTTCACTTCAATTTTTTCACTAGCGGCAGTCACTGACGTGTTATCTGGTCAGATGGAATTTCAAAATTGAACGTTCCAATCGGACGAGTAACGTCTTGTAATACCATACAACGCCACCATGTTAAGCAAACTGTGAAAGCTCATGGTTTGGGGCTGCTTCACTTGTGCACATTGGGCCATTGGCATGTATTGATGGTCAATAATGAGAGGAGATACTTCGCCATTTGTAGATCATCTTCCGAGGTTTGTTGACATAGATTAAGGTAGGATCTCAACGAGGATTGATGATCCGAAGCAATAGGTGCAAGAAAATAGCTGAAGAAAGATGGCTTAGTGAGCATAAAATTTTCAAGTGAGTGAATTTGGCCAGCGACTCAACCCCGATTGAGAATTTATGGTCAAATCGTGGAAGACGGCTGGGATTGTACCAATCAGCTCCATCAAAATTGTAGAAGACCTATGGGAAGCGAGTACAGCTTGATTGGCCAGGAATATTACCAGATGAAAATTATACCTGGGAATTGTTGCAAGTATGCCAAAACGTATTAAATGATGGTATTAAACAAACAACTATGCAGTAAATTTCGCCGGCGGCGAATCTAATACCCACACCACCTATTTTAAATATAATAATTTACTTGAAAACTCTTCTTTTCATAAAGCGGGTTACTGATAAAATACGCAAATCAGTTCAACCATACGTTTCCCGAAGAAAAAAATTTAAAGATTTCTACCTATGAAATTAGATCTCAGATTCTGGGATTTATGAAAACCATTTTGATTTGAGTTAGAGAAATCAAAACATGATCGTGTATATTGATGAAATAACCTTGATTTTGAAATCTGACAATTCTGTAGATTTTTCCGCCCTTTTTAAATGAATAGCCCTGCAAAAAAGCGTCAGCAAAAAGTTAAAGAAAATGTTCTTTTTGGATCCGGAAGTGGTGCAAAATTGACGCAAAAAGCGATGAATTTAACATGCTTGTCTATAGGACGGTATGTCCCCCCCCCCCCCCCCTCCATTTCAAATGCCGTTGCATGAATTGGTTGCAGCTTCTAAGGTGTGATCGAATTCAGTTATTTTGACGTATCATTAAACAATGTGGCCATTAAATTTGCCTAAATAGGATAATTTTTAAAATTTTTGTATGATTTTTAATTATGATTTGACATCAAATATTTAAAAATTAACAATTTTCTAGAATGGATTTAGCTTTTTCGAATAATTTTATAATTTTTCTTTCATCTGATTTTTTTTCATTTATTTATTTATGTCTATGGATTACGATAACCCCTTACAGACTACGCATAATATTCATTAAAGATATAGTAAATATAAATAATTAAAAAAAAATGTAAATACAATAACCTTTAATTATTGAGGGAGTATAACAAATGTGTTCAATATAGCTTAGTAAAAAGAAAAATCATAGAGATCGTTATAACGTATAAAAAGTCTTCATTGCCTTAGTTAAATGGCTCATTGTAGCATAAGAAGTAGAATGTGTATTTATATGAAAAGGGGTAATTAGTACCGAGAGAACGAGGTGGCGTTATTGAATTTAATAAGATGAAAGTTCTGGACAATCAATTAGAAGAACACTTTACAATTCCTTTGCAAGAATACAACGAATCAATCTCTCTACGAGAGCGCAAAAGATGCAACGAATCATGCACATCTACTCCACAGTACGGATGGCATTGGATGTGAAAAATTAAGGGATTCAAAAGCAAATTTGACGAATTTCTTCTGTACACTTTCAATGCGATTAATATGCTTCAAAGCATTAGGGCTCCAAACAAATGAACAGTACTCTAACTTAGAACGAACATAAGCACAATACAAGATCTTCTTGGTATACGGGTCAGCAAACTCATCAGCATTCCTTCGAATAAAATATAGACTAGAATACGCTCTAGGAATAATATAATTCAAGTGATCGAAAATTCAATTTTAGTGAATCTCAAATACAACTTCCTAAATCCAATTTTCATTCACATGATTCTAAATTTGTGCTACATATAGTATAATCAGTATAACGGACATCCCTACATCTATGAAATACTTAATTTCTGGGGGATTTTTAGATTAAGTCGGAGCCCATTAAACCAATGTCCAGGAAAGACAAATCTATCTAGATCCTCCTGCAATTTAATTACATCAACAGAGTTCCTTATGCAACTAAAAATTTTTAAATCATCTGCGTACAATAGATAATTGGAATGGAGAAAACAACTAGAGACATCATTAATATAAATATTAAAAAGTAACGGCCCAAGGACACTTCCCTGTGGTATTCCAGACTTCAGAACATAAGACTGGGAATAGCAACCTTCACAGTCTACAACACACATTCGGGATGACAAATAAGACCTTAACCAACACAACAATTCAATTTTGAAGAAGCAATTTTAGATAATTTTATGTTAAGTAGGAGATTATGAGGACACTTTATCAAAAGCTTAGCAAAATCAGTATATAATGCCGCCATCAATTGACGCCCTTTTTCAAAATTCGCAAATGCAAAAACTGTGTTGAAAACGCAAATTAGTAACAAAAATATAAGAAACAAAAATTGTTGAACCTACCATGGAAGAATCCATGTTGTGCTGAGGACTTATGTAAGCCTAAGCATAAATACAATTATTCATTAAACAATTATGTTCCTATTAGTTTGGTCAACATTAGATAAGTTTAGATAGAGGTCTATAGTTTGTTTACATTACTTTCTGACCGATTTAGTAACAGGACTACAATAGTATACTTTGCCATTTCGCAAGAAAAAACCAGACTTCAATGATTTAGAAAAAATAATCTTTAAGGGCAATATTAAAGATCTTGAGCATTTCCTTAGTAGAAACGATGAAAGTCCATCAATCATCATTACGAAAAGATATTGAAAGTTTATCAATAGCCGCCAGGACATCATTATCATCAATACAAATCTTAGAAAGATTATCACAAGAAGAATATCAGCTAAAATTAGGCTCATACGAATGGTTATCAAATTTTCATTGAAGTTCGACATGAAAAATTTTCTGAAAAGTTCCGCCGATTCATACATCGAATTAGAAGACACGCCGTCGAAGGCAACAGTAGCAGGAATAGATGAAATACCTCTTTTCGACTTTTATAAAAGACCAAAAACCGTTTTGGATACTTTAATAGGAATCATTTAACCCAAAATGATACTGTTTATATAAAATTTGTTCAAAAAATTAAATTCTCTACTATAATGGTGATACATTTCCTTATCGCCTTGAGCATTACTAGACTTAAATTTATTATAATATTTATTTCTAAGATTCTTTAACCTTTTCAAACCTCTGGTGTACCAAGGGAGCCTATGCACCCTAGGCTTAGCTCTAGGAACATTGTCCAACAAAATATTATTGACAATACCAAGAAAAGTCTCATAATGCACACAATATTACTGTCCAAATATCAAACCCAATCCACATTTTCAAAATTTCTGTTAGGCATATGGGAAATCACAATTATCAAAATTTGTAACCTCTATCACGGACTCTCTTGCACAGGTACTATGATAGGAAATCTATCAGCAAATTTAATGCATGTTGATGATTATTAGGTTGGGCAAGTTGGAAAAACACATTTCCAATCACTGAACTGACCAAGATCAGCACTTCACAAATATCAAATCCAGCATCTTCAATAATTTATTGAACACACCGTTTATCTGATGCACATCCAGACTGAATAGAGAATCTAAAAAGTAAATTTCATAGTCCTTATTGACATTAGACGGCATATAGTACTCAGCATCATAAGCCTTAGACCAAACCACAGAACTCAAATTAAAATCTCCTACGTAACAGCATCTATCAGAATCTAGCATACAATCAGTAAAATGTAAAAAGTTTTGAACATGGCCTCGATATAAAGTTTCAGGAAAGGTTAGAGGATGTAAGAAGTACAAATAATTAAATCAGTCCATTAAAAATTGTATCAACAATAACTGACTTTGCTGTCAAAATTAAATTCCATTTCTAAAGAAGCAAGCTGGAAGTGATAATTTCCTTACCGCTATCAATACACCACCTCCTCTACTACATCCAGTAGTTACACTATCCTATCTTTTTATAAACAGTAAACAAGTTATGGATTTTTAAAAAACTCATTATCATAAATTCACTTGTCAACCAAGTTTCATTATAATCATAATATCAAAATCACACTTGCGATTGTGAAAAACTAAAACAAAGATGATTTAGTTTCTCATTCCGGAGACATTATTGATAATAAATACTTAACGATGTTGAGAATCTCAGCACTCTCACATCCATTGTATGACTTTTTTGCACGAAAATCCTTAAAAGGCCTAACTTTAACATTTGTTGTCCACAGTTGTGGCTTAAACAAATCAGAATAATAGACTGGGGAGATTCCAAGTTTAAAATTGATAAATTTTAAATCATTAATAGACACATCTTTTTTAACCAACTTATAGCAAGACAAATTACTTTTATCTATTTTCAAATATTTAGCTACATATTCAATTATATCATCTCCGTTACAGTCGATTTAAATGCAGACAAGTGTACCCATCTTCTCTTAACTACTACATCAAGCTCACAATTAGTATTATCAACAACCATACACGCCATATTTTCTATACGTCTCTTCCGCTTACATTCACAGGCAAAGGCATCATTTAAAACAGATGGGAGCTTATCAACCTTAGATACAGGAACAACATTTCCAAGTTGCATATTATCTACAGCATAATCTTCAATAGCTTCTCTGTTATAAGGCATTCTCACATTCTCTGTCATAGTCACATCAGCAGCAACAACATCATTGGACCCCAACATTAGAGATAACATAATTCTCTTCCCTTGGTTGTAGTCTCAACAGTTCATAGCAACATCAGCAGCAGCAGCAAACAACTCATTGGACCCAACCATTGAAGATAACATACATTCTCTTCCTTTGTTGCTAGTCTCAACAAACTCAAAAGCTTTTCAGCAGCAAGAGTAACTCATTTAGATTAGGAGATAAACTCAATTCATTACTACTCTTCAGCGAGAGCGAGGGAAATATTGGATATCATTACTATTACGATCCAAACCCACATAAACTGTCAAAAACAAATAATCCATCACAACCAAATGTTTTCTCAGATAACTGAGCCACTTGTGAAGATTGTATCAAGTATTATTAATAAAACTTAGATAACATGCGTTTCATTTTTGTAAGGTCTAAGAGCATAAGCCTTATTTTTTTCAACAAATCACTTGACGCATGAGGACATTGTCCAATTGTATACTTATATTCATCAATTTCTGCAAGAGCCAGAAATAACTTTATCTATTATCAAACATTTTGCCACAAAGCTTTATGGAAATTTCTTTTACAAACAAGCAAACTATTTTCACAGTTCATTTGAATAGTTTTTAAGCATTTTTGAACACATTAAGTATGCGGCTGCTTTTATACACAACTTTGATCAGGAACCGAGTGACACTAGCTGACTGTTTTCATTTTTGTTATCCTTATTCTGTTTTTAAATACCTATTTTATTACAAAAAAAGTTAAAATTTTCTTTCACAATATGAAAAACACTGAGCTTACAAAAAATTGAATTAAAAGAACCGTTCCTGAGTATTACAATAAAGAATCAGCTTTGGGAGGACATTTTTGGAAGTACTTTTAAAGTTGTGCCTTTAGAAGCCACTTCCATTTTTTTTTTGCTTGGAACGATGAGTTAAATCTGGAAATTCTACTTTCAGTTTCAAGCAATTTTCATGATCAATGTGCCAGCTATACCCTGAAAGATGTGTTTTCTTTTCTGAAGAACGAAGTTTAGAGACAATCGTTGAATCGCTTATTAAAAATTCGGATTATTTTTACATTTTTGTGCATAATCGGATTAAAAAGTACAGTTTCTAGAAGCCAAGGAGTTTAAATCTGGAGATCAGTCTATGTGGAGCTATACTAAAACATGGGTCGACATACCATATTCGGTGACCTATTGTTGGTCAGCTGGATTCCAGGGCGCTATACCAACAAATTTGACCGATAGGCACCTTATTATTTCGCGACCACAACTATTTGTGTAAATACCTACTAGATTTTCAATTTCAGGCAAATCGGATAGAAAATACAGTTTCTAGACGCCCAAGAAGCAAAATCGGGAGATCGGTCTATATAGGGGCTATACCCATATACATGGACCGATACGGAGCTTTTCGATACACATCTCTTTGTGGTCCCAAAATACCTCTAGATTTCCAATTTCAAGTAAATCGGATGGTAAATACAGTTTCAGGAAGCCCAGAAGTAAAATGTCGGGAGATCGGTCCTATATGGAAGGCTATACCAAAGATTACACCACTTCGATACACCTCTTTAAGGTCCAAAAATATTTCGTGATTTTCGATATCAGGCAAATCGGGTAGAAAATACAGTTTCTAGACGTCCAAGAAGCAAAATCGGGAGATCGGTCTATATGGGGGTTATACCAAAACATGGACCGATGGGCACAATTTTCGGCACACCTTTTTATGATCCTCAAGTACTTCTAGATTTTCAATTTCAGGCAAATTTGATAAAAACTACGGTTTTTATAAGCCACAAGATTCCGAAATCGGAGGAAGTCGGTTTATTATGGGGACTTATTTAAAAATCAAAACATCATCTATTTTTAATGCCTTTTTACTTTGTTGTCAATATGCAAAAAGGCAACAAAATTTAAAGGACAACTTTCATTAATTTTGCACATTTCTTCACACTAACTAAGGCACAGTTACCTTAGTCAAACAAAAAATTTCTTTAATTTTTTGATATACCCATTTTTAGTCGAATCACTTTTTTATTCATTGAAAAGTTTATCGACTTTCATTGAAAAGTTTATCGACTTTAGAACTAGGAAAAAACTTTATATCGGAGAAATGTGTCTTCTATGCTAAGCAGAAAACGCATTCGTATTTTAAGGACAATGAAATCTTTGGCCTCACGACAATATTTTTTCAATGTAAATTCTCAACAGATTTTAACCAACTTTGGCATGCCATGTAAGACTATAGATTAGATTTCTCTGTGCAAAGTTGTTAAGATAAAATACGAGTACAAATTGTTCTCTAGTAGTCATTATTAGTCTGGAATCGAGCGAAAGATATATATAGCAGTACTTCTAAACAACTGAAGTCAACAAAAATTTGAGCATTTATTATCCGTACATTAATTTCTAGTACCTGGCAAATTTTCACGTAAATTGGTGTAAAACATGCCGTCTTGTGGATATCTTTAACTTAGCATACTAAATTGTCTGATCTTAGATTCTATTTTCAAATCTTGTTGAAAATTCAAAATAATATATTTTAAAGCTAAATTTCGGTTGTAAGAGACTTTCTCAGTACATATAGGAAAAGATATATAGAGAGCTATATTAAATCTGAACCAATTTCTTCCACAACCAATAGGTTTCTATCGAACCCAAATTAGAAACTTGTGCCAATTTAAAGTTGATTGGATCAAAACTGCAACGTAGACTTTGATTTGAAGAATGTGTGTTCACATGATCAGATGACACCATTATATTTGCAAATGTCATCGATTTTCCCGACTTCTATGCATAACGTGTCTTCATATCAAGGTCGTGGAGGTCAAAGATTTCATGTCTTTAAATAGAATTCAAATTTAGCCTCAGCATAGAAGACGCATTTCTCAATATAAAGTTTTTTTTCCTTGTCCAAAAGTTGTTAACTTTTCAATGAAGTCGTATTGTCCTTATAATTAAGATTTCACTTCAAAATGCTGGATATCATTAAAGACAAAATGTTTGGCTAAGGTCAACTAGACTTTATTAATTTAGAAAATTCTTTAAATTTGTTGTCTTTTTGCATCTTGATCTACAAAGCAAAAAATCGTTCAATATAGACGTGTTTTACAACTCTTTTTTTAAAGACGTTTTTTACTTGAAACATAGCATAATTTCTACTGGAAGTCGAGTCTTAATTTGGAAAATAAAGTTGTCGTTAACTCGTTTTTAAACGACTTTGATAGCATATGAAGAAAAAAAGCTGAAAAAACGAAAAATTAAAATTGCTTCCTAGAAGCAAGTACACAAAAACCAATTGTAAAAGAGTATGGTGCCTTAAAAGTATCCTTACTTGAATTCTCCGCTTCTTTGGCGCGGAAACAATACCAAAATTTTTAAAGTAAAGACAAAATCTTTGCAACCGGGCATGTTTTTTTTTTCTTCAGTGTATTTTCAATATTGTCTGATGCGTACAACGTGAACTACGCCATCTGTTGCCAATCCAGCAAAACTATTTTGCACACCAAATAATTTAATATTATCGTGCATGAGATTCTCCAACAATTAAACGTAACTTAATTTTAAAATCAAAAATTAATCTTTTTATTCATCGTTTGGTTAGACAATGACTTTTAGTATTTATTTTAAATTTCCAGTTTATGTGTAGAACCTGAATACGAAGATCATAACTGTTTTCTATAATTTCTTCCACGGTATATTGACAATCATATAGTTTAATTAGAGTAAAAGAACATTGAAATAAAAATTGCAGATGAACATATAAGTAGACATTTTTCTGGTTTAATATTACAAATTTATGATGAAGTAGCTTAAATACTTTAGGCATTATCATAAATATGAATGAGTGTAATTTGAAGGCTCAAATCACAGTTCATTTTTTGGCAACAAACAATTGACAATTAAAATCATGAAATTCGCTGTAAGTATCAACTACTTAAATTTAAAATTTTGTATCCTATTTTAATAAAATGATTTTTTTTTCACAGATTGTTCTCCTTGCCTGCCTTTTGGCTTTTGCTTATGCCAATGAAGAAGCTGATGTACTCAAAGAATTCTCTGAAGTCAACAAGGATGGTTTCAAATATGGCCTGGAAT
>PGFW01004426.1:4463-16129 GCA_003123925.1 Haematobia irritans
CTCCCTGGACTGAATAGTCTAAGTGAGCCTGAAACTTAATCGGGCTGCCACTTTAAACTTACCTTAACCTAGGTCATTCCCAGTCGGCTAAAGAATAGAGGCGTTAATATCATTGAGTGGACAATAACATTGTAGGTTTTTTTAGAAATCAGAGTGAAATCTAAGTGATTCTATAGGACAAATAGAAGCACTCTTATCCACTCCAGCTTTATTTCGCATCTAATGTAAGCCAATTCATCGAATTTATTGGCCCAATATGAGTATCTGGCATATCTTGCATGTTAGCGCTAGATATCAGGACTAGGAATTAAAAATCTCCGCCATGAAATTATAGACACACAAATTTTCTTTTGTTCTGAAAAATTTAAAGACACTATGACAATCAAATCCGACTGAATGATGGACAAAACTCAATTTATAGCTGAACCCCAAATTAAAAACAGGAGCTTTGTTGCCTGCTGAAGGCGAATTCAAAATTTAGATTACTTGTTGAAATCTCGTTCTTTTTGATGAATGATTTAATACGTTAGCTTTACCACAATACCGCTCAGTTGACACGAAGAAAAACGACTGTTTTTCATGTCCACAGTGGCAAAGATTTCACCCATCGAATTAGTTTCTATAGAATAGGCCTTTTGTAGCTTATCTAAAGGCCCTACATAATGTGTACTTTGTATTGCTATAACTGGATATAATTTTGTTTACCCTGAGTACAATGCATTGGTGCAATTTCTGTGTCTGTTATGGGTTTTGTAAAGTGTGCTAATCTGAATACCGACCACCCCACCAATATTCTAAACGTGATTCTGCAAACATGAGTGGACCCTCAATGTATGGCAACTGCCTTTTATGCATTTTATTTCACTTTTCATTGGTCGGTTCTGTATTAAATGTTTTTGTTAAATTTTTATAATACTCTTGTTCCATGATATTGATGAAAGCTCTCTCTTTGTTGGTCATCCCTTTGTATGACGTTCGTTGCCACAAGCTTTCCATTATTTTATTAGAAGCGACATTAATCATTGCAATTTGTTTCAATTATAGGAATTCATTAAAAAGTTATTTGATAGTGGGCCAGCCCCGTGGTTATTGTCTTGCATGATAATTGATCCTTGGTTGGCCGCCAAACGCGCCTGCGTTCATTCAAATTTCAGTTCAGTTTTAATTGTCTGTAAATATTTTTATTATCATTGTGTGAAATTCCTGTAATGTCTTACAGAGTGATCATCATTAAGTAGTTGGATTTTATCCAGCTGGCAACTCTTCTCAAGGGCACTTAATATATTTGTTGTTTTAAAGGAAACATTTTGAACAATTTTCTTTTCAAAAAAAAACGTCGAGTGACACTTCATACAAAGTTCAGCCAGTGAAAAATGGTGACTTGAGCACAAAGATTTCTTGTCTTATAATAATAGATGCTAGTTTTGCTTATGAATATAAGAATGTGTTTCTTAGAATTAAGAGATTGAGATTCTACTCTATTCTATTCTCAAAAAAAAAATAAAAAGAAAACTAAATACACAATCTTCAACACTATTGAAATCGCCCTTAAATTCTATGATTTTTATAACTTGACTAGCTCTAACTATACAAGTCTATAAATGCATTCAGAAATAGGAGATTTTCAAAAACTTTATTTTAAAAGACGAATTTTTTGAGGCTTACATAATTTCTTCAATTTATCAATTTGAATTTGTAATTTTAATTTTAGCAACACGTTATAAGGAGCGCAAATCTAACGAAACCCGATAAATTTAATATATTGTATTTTAAATAAAGAATCAAACTTAAGTATTAAAATGAACATTGCAAACGTTTCAAAAATAACCGACAACTGAAAAAAAACGAATTATATATTATATAAAGATATCGCAACCTAAATTTTAGGATGCGAAATTTACAACATATTAAGGACCCATTTCTTTAAAATAATGAAATTTTAATTAAAAAAGTTTACAATCTTTGATTAAAATTTTTTTCATTAAATTTAGGACACAAATTTTGTAAATTTGCGTCCCTCCGTTAAAGTCGAGTGTCTTTGAACTAAGGCTAATTTTCCTTAAAGTAAAGAAACACATTTTTGATTTAAAGAATGTGTTAAAAGTTTAATGAAGATTGAGACAGACGAACGTTGGTAATTTACAAAAAGAACCTAAAGAGCGTTACAAGAAGCCTATAGCTGAGACCTGTATTATGAAGAAGATTTAGCGTCTTTGGTCTTCCAAGTGGATGTATCAGACTTTAAAAAACACTTGTGATTGAGATCATCTAAAGAGTTTTCCGAAGCTAAGTAAATTAATGTATTCTTTAAAAACACAACTAAGGCACCATATAGCATGCATGCATTAACTCGTGACACAAAATATATTCTTTAAATATAACGTGAAAACAGGAAATGACACAAGTGCCTCGCGCTCAATGAGAATCTGCACGTATCCCTCCAAATTTTAACTTCCCTTACTCTGGCAGTTAGACATTTAAGCCAGATGAGGATCAGTAAAACAAAATTATTTTAAAAGAAAAAACGCATCTATCTGCTCAAGAAACATCAAATAACCACAGAAAAATCCACCCTATTAAAAGGGAAAAGTCAAAAATCTCATTGCTCACAGAAGTACCAACCTTCTATCATTTGAGTGCTCAAAAACTCTTACTTCTTCTATCATGCTCCACACGAAAGTAAAAGAGCCAACAAAAACATTATCGAAAAGAAATCTCTAGAACAGGAGATCAAAGCTTAAATTACTAAGTCGTATCTCAACATCAATACAGAGCAGTTTTGTCACTAGTAGAACAATACCATAGTCATCATCAAAACATTGCACTATTCAAAAAATCTAAATTAATCTTTTAAACCGTCAGGCTCCGGTGGAACAACTATATTACAAAACATTAGCCAATGGACTAAATCAATAAGCAATGAGGCACCTTTGAGAAACTCAAGACTTAAGATTAGAAAACATTCGTTCTTATTTAATACCAAAGATACCAAACAAATAATTTAAAGGAGAACAACATTAAAAATCCGTATAAACATACAAAAACAAGCTTTCTTTGCGATATAAATCCAAATCCTCATTTTAGTGACTTTTGCTAAAAAGTATTACAAAAGCTGGATTATATAGTAATATTGAGTTGTTTATGGCAGTAGAATATAAACAGAATGCTATTACCAAACATAGACCACGAATGGAACCATGAAAAAGATAAAACATACGTGTGTACCAACGCCTCATATATCAACTCAACGCCAAAATCATATAACATATTCGAAATGGAGATTTTAGATAGATTATTAGAAGAAAGGTTCTAAATGAATATTTTAAACTTAATGGATAAACCACAACCTCCTGAAAAAAATAAACCCCACACACCCACACCCACCCACCCACAACAACCCACTACCAGGTGGCTCTCTCTAAGAAAACCACTCCTCTCTCTCTGGGAATGACCTACAACTTTGTGTGATAATGTTATCGGATGCTCCGAAATGCGACCATAATTATTGAGCAGAATTAAATCGGAAGAACTTTAAATCGTTAAATTGAGTTTGTATGCCTTTTCAAAAGGCCTTTTAATGGAATACCCAGTAAAATATAGTACAGAGTATTTGAGGAATTTCATCTGTTTGTTGATATTGTGATGACAGTACTAGAAGGAAGTGAAGCGGGAGGAGATACACCTAATGAATATAGCAGCGGTAAACAATAGAGCGTAGCAAACACAAAAAAGACAACAAACGATGCTTATCTTACTGACATCACCAGCAGTAATTTAATGACGTTTTTCTCAACTCTTTTTTGTTTCCAAAAAGGGTAGACCCCAATAGACTCAATCAGCTGTCACTGTCGTCGTCGTTGTGGGGTGGTAAAGTGCAACACTTGACTTGAACATTGTTGAACTCCTTGTCATATCAGCAGACTGAGCAACAGTAAACAGCGCAACAGATTGATATGTACAATAACTCGTATGCCACAAATACAAGAAAACAAGAGACCGAAGCACTTTGTTCACATAGGGAAATAGCGTTTCTTTATTATTTTATCCCGAAAAAATATAAAGATTCTATTTTCTATCTTTCTTTCTATTTTTAATTTTTTGTTTCGTTACACAATCTATTTTTTTCATTCTCACTATTAAATATAATTTACACTAACGATTATTATTTCAATGGCCAATGGCAATGGTAATTTTTCGCTTTGTAAGAATTTATTGTAGTTGGTATAAATTCAATTAGCAAAGCAACAAAAATTCGCGCCCGCGACTTGAATTATTGTTTCTACCAAAATAGACGGCTTCTCGACAACGACTAACAACGATTGCTTCAACTGGCAACGCTTAAACTCTGTTAGCCCAAAACAAGTGATGAATGAGAGCAGCAAAGTGTTAACGTTTACGTCCGTCGTCAACGCAAACGCCGTCAAAATAGTTGACGTTCGAAGCTTAGCTTTAGCTACCATGGCCTTAACGTTGGATACATAGAATTACACAAAGGCGTTATCAGCACTACGCTAGATTTAAGTCAACAACTGTTAGAGAATTTTTTTCATGTTACTCTCTGCAGCGAAATCGTCAAAATAGAGAATGGTTGAATGGAAGAGGGAGAAATATTGCTAAGCTCTTTTTAGCGGTTGACTAGCTGGTACATTTTGTTGAGGGGAAATTTGGTGAGACCGGCGTTGGCGGTATTTGTCTTTATAGTGTTTGCAATTTAAACAAAAGTATATACAATAGAGTAGGACCACCACCACTACTACCAACAAAACGATAAGCGTAAATTCAGTGGCAGTATTGAAGCAACGCCTGTGTCAACGACAACGACAACGTCAACGTCATCTTTAATTGCACATTCGTTGCGGTAAGTTCTTGGGGCGGCAATCTTCAACAGTTTCGAACCACAAGTGGCTTGCCGGTTATGGACTGTTGATTCTCTGTTGCGGTGTTCATCGTCAAAAACGAATAAGCAGCAACATCACATCATCATCTAAGCTACCGAAAATAAATGGCAACAGGTTGCTGCAATTACACAACAAAATTAAACACAATTGTAGTGAAAATACAATTGCATTTGTTTTTCATATCAAATCCAAGAATAACAACAACGGCCAGAGCAACACATATTTAGCATTGATAACGCTCACGCTCTTATTCATGTCATGCCATAAAGAGAACCAATAGATTTGAGTTCTATTTCATTGGCAACTTTTGCTTTCAAACAGATTACATTGCAAAGAAATGGCAACACCAATTTGTAAACATAACGCCAACGCCATGTAACATTCAATGTAAACCACAGTTATCGTCATCATTTCACATACACTGCTGTCGCCTTCGATATCAGTGCTTTAAGCCAAATTTTGTGACATTGGATTTGTTCTGCTTCTTACAAAAAAAAAAAAAAAAAAAACTCGAAAGCTTCATAAATTAAAAGAACATCATAATTTAATGCTTGATGATGCCCACCGATGAAGATTTGAATACGAAGGTCGTATGATGACACGGAGAAAGACAACTCATTGAGAGCGAGATTCTGTAAATGTAAATTTGCAATAAAACTCTTGTTTGATAAAAACATCGATGGATTGAAAATGAATTTAATTTAAGTCTACATTATTAGAGGTTACACAATAATAACTGGTACCAAAGTCGAAATTATCAAATAAAAAAAAAAAAAAAAGAGAGAGAGGAGTGGTTTTCTTAGAGAGAGCCACCTGGTAGTGGGTTGTTGTGGGTGGGTGGGTGTGGGTGTGTGGGGTTTATTTTTTTCAGGAGGTTGTGGTTTATCCATTAAGTTTAAAATATTCATTTAGAACCTTTCTTCTAATAATCTATCTAAAATCTCCATTTCGAATATGTTATATGATTTTGGCGTTGAGTTGATATATGAGGCGTTGGTACACACGTATGTTTTATCTTTTTCATGGTTCCATTCGTGGTCTATGTTTGGTAATAGCATTCTGTTTATATTCTACTGCCATAAACAACTCAATATTACTATATAATCCAGCTTTTGTAATACTTTTTAGCAAAAGTCACTAAAATGAGGATTTGGATTTATATCGCAAAGAAAGCTTGTTTTTGTATGTTTATACGGATTTTTAATGTTGTTCTCCTTTAAATTATTTGTTTGGTATCTTTGGTATTAAATAAGAACGAATGTTTTCTAATCTTAAGTCTTGAGTTTCTCAAAGGTGCCTCATTGCTTATTGATTTAGTCCATTGGCTAATGTTTTGTAATATAGTTGTTCCACCGGAGCCTGACGGTTTAAAAGATTAATTTAGATTTTTTGAATAGTGCAATGTTTTGATGATGACTATGGTATTGTTCTACTAGTGACAAAACTGCTCTGTATTGATGTTGAGATACGACTTAGTAATTTAAGCTTTGATCTCCTGTTCTAGAGATTTCTTTTCGATAATGTTTTTGTTGGCTCTTTTACTTTCGTGTGGAGCATGATAGAAGAAGTAAGAGTTTTTGAGCACTCAAATGATAGAAGGTTGGTACTTCTGTGAGCAATGAGATTTTTGACTTTTCCCTTTTAATAGGGTGGATTTTTCTGTGGTTATTTGATGTTTCTTGAGCAGATAGATGCGTTTTTTCTTTTAAAATAATTTTGTTTTACTGATCCTCATCTGGCTTAAATGTCTAACTGCCAGAGTAAGGGAAGTTAAAATTTGGAGGGATACGTGCAGATTCTCATTGAGCGCGAGGCACTTGTGTCATTTCCTGTTTTCACGTTATATTTAAAGAATATATTTTGTGTCACGAGTTAATGCATGCATGCTATATGGTGCCTTAGTTGTGTTTTTAAAGAATACATTAATTTACTTAGCTTCGGAAAACTCTTTAGATGATCTCAATCACAAGTGTTTTTTAAAGTCTGATACATCCACTTGGAAGACCAAAGACGCTAAATCTTCTTCATAATACAGGTCTCAGCTATAGGCTTCTTGTAACGCTCTTTAGGTTCTTTTTGTAAATTACCAACGTTCGTCTGTCTCAATCTTCATTAAACTTTTAACACATTCTTTAAAATCAAAAAAGTGTGTTTCTTTACTTTAAGGAAAATAGCCTTAGTTCCAAAGACACTCGACTGTTAACGGAAGGGACCAAATTTACAAAATTTGTGTCCAATTTAATGAAAAAATCTTTAAATCAACAGATTGGTAAACTTTTTTAATTAAAAATTTCATTATTCTTAAAGAAACTGGGTCCTTAACATCTGTTGTAAATTTTTCGCATCCTAAAATTTAGGTTGCGATGAGTCCTTTATTATAACTAGGTATAATTACGTGTTTTTTTCAGGGTGTCGGTTATTTTTGAAACGTTCTGCCAATGTTTCTATTTTTTTAGATAACTTAAGTTTTGATTCTTGTAGTTTTATAATATACAATATATTAAATTTAATCCGGGCTTTCCGGTTAGGAGGTGTTTTTGCCTGGTCCTTTGTCGCGGTTTTATAACCGGGTGTTTCTCTGCCTAAAAGTCTAAGGAGATACATTAAGTCGTTCAAATTTGATAAAATTGAAGAAATTATGTAAGTTTTTAAAAATTCGTGCTTTTAAAATAATGAGTTTTTGTGGAAAAGTCTTCCTATTTCTGAACTGCATTTATCATGACTTGTGATCGGAGTTAGAGTAGTATATTCCAGAGTTTTTATAAAAATCATAGAAAATTCTTTAAGTGGTCGATTTCCCAATTATGTGGCTTGAAGATTGTGTATGTGGTTTTTACGTTTTCTTTCTTATTTTCCTTGTTTTAGATGAATAGATCAGAATATCTCAATTTCTCTTTAATTCTAATGAAACACATTTTCTTTGATATGTGCATATAGTAAAACTTAGCTATCCTTATTTATTTTCTCTATTAATTGACAAGAATATTCTTTTGTGCTCTAGTCAGCCATTTTTCACTGGTCTGGAACTTTGTTATGAATGTTCTACTCGTACGTTTTTGTTTTTGTAATCCAGTAAAAATTGTATCAATAATGTTTCCTTTAAAACAAAAATATATGTATAGTGGCCCTTTGAGAAGTAGGTTTGTTCGCGAGGCGTGGATAAAATCCAATCTACTTAATGATGATTCACCTTCTTATATTTAGATCATTTTAATGGAATTCACACAATGATTTTAGATAAAAATATTTACAGACAATTACAAACTGAAACTCGAAATTTGAAGAACGCAAGGAGCGTTTGGCGGCCAACCAAAGGGATAATTATCCAATCGCAAGACAATAACCACCGGGGCTGGCCCACTATCAACATAACTTCTTTAATGAATTCCCTATAATTGAAACAAATTGCAATGATCTAATGTCGCTCTAATAAAAAAACTGGAAAGCTTGTGGCACGAACTAGGTCGTTCTTGTCATACCAAGGATACCAACAAAGAGAGAGTTCAATTCAATATCATGGGGAATCAAGAGATTCATAAATAATTAACAAAAACATTCTAATACCAGAACCGACCAATGAAAAGTGAATAAAATGCAAAAAGGCAGTTGCCATACATTTGAGGGTCCACTCATGTTTGCAAATCAACGTTTAGAATATTGTGGGTGGTCGGTAATTCGATTAGCACACTTTCACAAAACCCATAACAACACAGAAATTACCATGCATTGTACTCAGGGTAGCAACAAAATTAGTATCCATATAGCAATACAAACAGTACACAATTATGTACCTTATGTAGATAAGCTACTAAAGCCTATCTATAGAAAACTAATTCGATGGCTGAAATCTTTGCACTGTGGACATGAAAAACAAGTCGTTTTTTCTTCGTGTCAACTGAAGCGGTATTTGTATATAGCTAACGATTAAATCCATTCATGCAAAAAGAACGAGATTCAAAAGAATCTAAATTCTTGAATTCCGCCATCAGCCCAGGCAACAAAGCCCATGTGATTGTTAATTTGGGGTTCAGCTATAACTATTGAAGTTTTGTCCATCATTCAGTCGATTTGATTGTCATAGTGTTTAACCATTTTTCAGATACAAAGAAAATTTGTGTGTCTATAGATTTTCATGGCGGAGATGTTTTAATTCCCAGTCCTGATAATCAGCCGCTAACATGCAAGATAGTTGCCAATACTCATAATTGGGCCAATAAATTCGATGAATTGGCTTACATTAGATGCGAAATAAAGCTGGAAGTGGTATAAGAGTGCTTCCTATTTTCCTAATACGAATCACTTAGATTTCCACTCTGATTCTAAAAAAAACCTACAATGGTTATTGTCCACTCAATATATTAACGCCGCTATTCTTTAGCCGACTGGGGAATGACCTAGGTTAAGTAAGTTTAAGTGCCAGCCCGTTAAAAGTTTCAGGTCTCACTTAGACTATCATCAGTCCAGGGAGATGACCTACAACTTTTGTGGATAATGTTTCCGATGCTCGAAATGCCGACCATAATTTTAATGAGTGCAGAAATTAAATTCGGAAGACTTTAAATCGTAAATTGAGTTTTGTATGCCTTTTCAAAAGGCCTTTTTTGATGGAATACCCAGTAAAATATATTATCTGAGTATTTGAGGAATTCATCTGTTTTTGATATGGTGATCGACCACGGTACTAGCAAGCGAAGTGAAAGCGGGAGGAGATACACCTAAATGAATATACGCGCTGGTTAAACAATAGAGCGTAGCAAAACACAAAGACAACAAACGATGCTTATCTTACTGACATCACCAGCAGTAGATTTAATGACTTTTCTCAACTCTTTTGTTTCCAAAGAAGGTAGACCCACCAATGACTCAATCAGCTGTCCACTGTCCGTCGCCGTTGGGGTGGTAAAGTGCAACACTTGACTGAACATTGTTGAACTCCTTGTCATACAGCAACTGAGCAACAGTAAACAGCGCAACAGAATTGATATGTACAATAACTCGTATGCCACAAATACAAGAAAACAAGAGACGAAGCACTTTGTTTCACATAGGTGAAATACGCTTTCTTTATTTATTTATAAACCGAAAAAAATATAAGATTCTATTTCATAATTTCTTTCATTTCTTAATTTTCTTGTTTCGTTACAGCAATCACTTTCATTCTCCACTATTAAATATAATTTCAGTACACTAACGGATTATTATTTCATGGCCAAATGGCAATGGTTTTCGCTTGTAAGTAAATTTATGTAAGTGTATAAAATTCAATTAGCAAAGCACAAAAACTCCGCCCCCGCGACTTGAATTATTTTTTACCAAAATACGAGCTTCCTCGACAACGACTAACAACGATTGCTGGCAACTGGCAACGCTTAAACTCGTTAGCCCAAAACAAGTGATGAATGAGAGCAGCAAAGTGTTAACGTTTAAGATCCGTCAGATTAACGCAAACGCGTCAAAATGTTGAACGTTCGATAGCTTACGGCTTTAGCATACCATGCTTAACGTTGGGAATACAATAGAATTACAAAAAAGGACGTTACAACACGACGCTAGATTTAAGTCAACACTGTTAAAAGAATTTTCTTTCATCATGTTACTCATCATGCAGCGAATAGACTCGTCAAAAAAGAAGCACTGGTTTGAATGAAGAGGTGAGAAATATTGCCTAAGCTCTTTTTAGCAGGTTGACTAAGCTGGTAACATTTTGTTAGGGGCAAATTTGGGAGACCGGCGTTGGGCGTATTTGTACTTTATAGTGTTGCAATTTTAAACCAAAAGTACTATACATGAAGTAGGACCACCACCACTATACCAACAAAACGATAAGCGTAAGTCAGATGGCGTATTTGAGACAACGACCTGATGCAACGAATAAACCAGCAAGTCACACGTATCTATATAATGACACATAGTAAATAGCGGAAGTTTTAGGGCAGGCAAATCTTAACAACAAGTTTCGGAACCACAAGTGGACTGGCCGGTTTAGGATGTTGATAATCTCTGTTGCGGTGTATCGTAATAAAGAAGAAGACAACATCACATCAATCCATCAAGAGACTACCGAAAATAAATGGCAACAGGTTGCTGCAATTACACAAAAAAATCTAAACACAATTGTAGTAAAATACAATTGCCATTTGTATTTCATATCAAATCCAAGAATAACAAACGGCCAGAGCAAACATATTTAGCATTATAACGCTCACGCTCTTATTCATGGTCAATGCCATAAAAGAGAACCAAATAGATTTGAGTTCTATTTCCATTGGCACATTTTGTTTCAAACAGACTTACATTGGCAAAGAAATGGCAACACCAATTGTAAACATAAACGCCAACGCCATGTAACCAATATCAATGTAAACCACAGTTTATCGTCATCATTTCACATACACGCTGATCCGCCTTCGTACTATCAGTGCTTTAAGCCAAATTTTGTGACATTGGATTTTGTTCTGCTTCTTACAAAGAAAAAAAAAAAAAAAAAAAACCGAAAGGCTCATAAATTAAAAGAACATCATAATTTAATGCTTATGAGCCCACCGGATGAAGAATTTGAATACGAAGGTCGTATGATGACACGGTAGCAAAGACAACTCATTGAGAGCGAGATTCTGTAAAATGTAAATTTGCGAATAAAATCTATTTGATAACGAACATCGATGGATGAAATGAATTTATTTTAAGTCTACATTTTGAGAGGTTACACAAATAAATAAGCGGTACCAAAGTCGAAATTATATCAATAAAAAAAAAAAAACCGAAAGC
>PGFW01004427.1:0-11589 GCA_003123925.1 Haematobia irritans
CCCCCCACAAAAAAGGCAGAGAGCTTTTACTGTTTTTTATAGATTGTTGCAGATTTTTTGTACTGTTTTTATACAGTGGTAGAATCTTGGATGTTTTTGAAGAATTTTGCAACAATATCTCTCCAACTTGGAAATGCTTCATAGAATTTTTCCATAAAAATATATCTTGGGCAAAAATTTTCTATAGAAATAAATTTTTGACAAAGATTTTGTATAGAAATTATATTTTTGACAAATTTCTAAAGACATAAGGATGCTGACAAAAATTTCTATTAGAAATAACACTTTTGACAAAATGCTTCTACAGAAATAAATTTCTGTACTTATAATATTTTTCTTATAGAAATAAATATTGTGACAAAATTCTTCTAATAAAAATAAAATTTTTGACAAAATTTTTTATAGAATGATATCTTTTGACATAAATTTCTAAAGACATAAAATGTTTCGGACAATAATTTCTCTAGAACTACAAATTTTTAAGCAAAATTTTCTACAGAATAAAAATTCTAATAAAATGTTCTATAGAAATTAACGAAATTTTTTTATAGAAAATGGGATCATTTGACAAAAGAAAAAAATTTTTCCCCCCCCTAAAGGAAAACCAATTAAATCTTCGACAAAATTTTCTATAAGAAATAAAATATTGACAAAAATTTTCAATAGAAATTAAATTTGACAAAAATTATCTATAAAAAATAAATTCTTTGAGCGAAATTTTTTATAGAAATGATATTTTCACCGAAATTTCCTAAAGACCTTAAAATGTTGACAAAATTTTGAAAATTTCTACAGAAAATAAGAATTTTTGACAATTTTCTTATAGAAATAAAATTTTTTGACAAAGTTTGTATAACGAAATTATATATTTGACAAAACTTTCCTAAAAGATATAAAATGTTGACCAAAATTTTCTGTAGAAATAACATTTTGACAAAATTTGTCTCAGCAGATAAAATTCTGAGCAAAATTTTTTTATAGTAAATAAAATTTTTACATAAATTTTCTATTAGATAAATTAAATTTGATTGATATTTTGACAAAATTTCCGTAAAGACATATAAATGTTGAGCAAAATTTTCTATAGAAATAAAATTTTGAACAAAATTTGCTAACAGAATGAGAATTCTAACAAAATTTTCTATAGAAAGTAAATATTTTGGTCAAAGTTTTCTACAGAAATGAAATTTCTAACAACATTGTTCTAATCGAAATAAATTTTGACAGAAATTTCTTATAGAATAAATAAACTTTTTGACGAAAATTTTATAGAAATGATAATTTTGACAAAATTTCTAAAGACATAAAATGTGACAAATAATTTTTCTATAGAAATAAATATTTTTCAACGAGAAAAATTCTTCTACAGAATAAAAATTCTAACAAAATTTTCTTTATAGAAATAAAAAAAATTTTATACGAAATGATATGTTTGATCAAAAATCTTTCCGTAAAGAACATTAAAATTTCTTGACAAAATTTTCTATAGAAATAAAATATTGGACAAAAATTTTCTATAGAAATTAAAGTTTTGAGCAAGAATTTTCTATAAAATAAATTTTTGAGCAAAATTTTTTATAGAAATGATATTTTGACGAATTTCTTAAAGACAATAAAATCCCGCTTGACAAAATTTTGAAAATTTTCTACAGAAATAAAAATTTTGACAAAATTTTTGTTATAGAAATTATATTTGGGACAAAGGATTTCCTCAAAAGATATAAATGTTGTCAAAATTTATCTATAGAAATACATTTTTGACAACATTTTTTCTAGCAGAAATACAAAATCTGACAAAATTTTGCTTTATAGAAAATCAAGAAATTTTTTACAGAAGATTTGTTACTATAAAGAAATAAATTTTTGATGTATATTTGACCAAAAATCCTAAGACATAAATGTTGACAAAATTTGTTATAGAATATAAAATTTATTGGACAAAATTTGTGTATAGAAATTATCATTTGGATCAAATTTCCTAACAGATATACAAATTGTGTCAAATTTTCTATAGAAATAAAAATGTTGACAAAATGTTCTATAGTAATAAAATTCCTAACAAAATTTTTCCTATAGAAATATAAATACAATTTTGTTGACTAAAAATTGTTCTATAGGAAATATAATTTTTGACAAAATTTTATAGAAATTTGATATTGTTTGAAAAAAATGTCGCTAATAAGACAGTAAAATCATGACAAACATTTATATATAGGATCGAAAATACGGACCCAATTTTGGGCATGGTTATTAATTGGCCATACACTAGCGAAAATGTACAAAATTGTATCGCGATCGGGAAGTGAATTTTTACTGCCTTCAAAGAGGCTATAGTATAATTATGGAACCGATATGAATCCAATTCTGGCATGGTTGTTAGGACCATATACTAATACACGTACCAAATTTTCAAACCGGATGGATGAAATTTGCAGCTCTTAGAGGCTCAGAGGTTCAAATCTGGGGATCGGCTTTATAATAAGGGCTTATATATAATTATTGAGCCGATATGGATTCAATTTTTGCAGTGCGTTGTTCAGAGACCATATACCACAACAATTTACCAAATTTCTGCCAAGATCGGATGAATATATGCCGTCTCTTAGAGCGCTTCCGCAAGCCAAAAATCTGGGGGTCCGTTTATATGGGGGCTATACGTAAACGTGCAAACGCGACTATGGCCCTTTTGGCAATACCATCCGACCTACATCCATAACAACTACTTTGTGCCAAGTTTCAAGTCGAATAGCTTCGTTTCGTTCGGAAGTTAGCCGTGATTTCAACAAGACGGGACGGACGTGTTTAGCATCGATTGGCAGAATTTCACCACGACCCAGAATTCTTTATGGGGTCTTAGAGCAATATTTCGATGTGTTACAGAGCGGAATGAACAAAGTTAATAAACCACGCGCATCATGGTGGAGGTATAAAAATCGGTTGGTCCTGGGAAAATTTCTTCACAAAATTTTAAAAATAAAATAAAACAAAAGTAAAACGTTTTTTTTTGGCATAATCATTAAGTTCATTTTAGCAGACTTGTCTTCCTGTGGTAGGAAATGAATCATTTATTCAACCAGCAAAAATGTCATTTCGTATTTTAAAGAATGCTTTACGAAATTTTTTTTCAATGTAGAATTACATCTTTCGATAAAAATTAAAATATACTGACCAATAACGGCAAACAGAATTTTCCACAATGACTTTAATTTCTTATAACAAAAAAAAATTTAATAAACTTACCAAATTGGTCAGCGCGGTATCATTGCTTTAGCTTGGATGTTGTTGAATTTTCAAGGATTCCAAATCAATGATACGTAATACGATTGATGGTATTTTTAGGCCAAAGTCCGGAGTTTATTGATATTCCATGATGTACGCCCTTTGTTATTTGAATTGGCGTTAGATGAATTGTTGTTGGTATTGCTATTATTGCTGCTGTTATCAATGCCGGTTGCAACCATTATCACAAAATTTCTTTTTTGAATATACTGTCCTTTTTTTTCAAAATCATCTTTATTCTTTAAAGAATTTTTCTTTAAAACCAAGAAAGTTCTGTTTTGGGAAATGTTTTGGAGCACAAGTTTTAGCACTTTTTTGTTTGACTGCTTATTCATTGAAGTCCTTTTTTCTTGGCGGTAAAGCCAAAGCACAAAAAGAATTTTGTTCAACACTTTTTTCTCTAGCAAAGTAAGTTGTTACCTCCTGTGTGTGAAATATTTTCAAATAAATTTAAAATTTGTATCTTTGATTTATCATTCCAAACAAGCATTGAGTTGTATGGAAAGTTTTTGAGTTCAATTTTTGGTTTTTTGTTCTTCTCTGTATTGTTTATTTTTTGTTTCTTTTTTGATGGGGGTTTGCAATTATGCGATCTTTTCACTATTTTTGGTTGGTGGGGGAAAAAAATTCAAAATCAACTGAGTTTTTTTTTGTCTTTACAAAATCGACAACAAGTGGAAAATTTTTGGTTTCGTATTCGTGTTCTTTTTATATTCTAATATGAGCGTCAACTGATCCAAGACGTGATCTGAATCGAGCTTATTATCGCGTATTTTCAATTTCCAAGTGAAATGGCTAAAACGAAACTGCTTACGAAGGCTGCACCACAAACAGGCCCAGAACAGAAGAGAAGCAGCAGCAGAAAGTCGTCGAAGCAGCAAGTATGACAGCGGAGCAACTACAAACCCTTATTGATAATATTATCGTTGACAGTTTCTATTGGTGGAAGTGGACCAAAACCCAGTTTTTATGCCAGATGCTTCGAAGCTATTCACCGAGAGTTAACGTTGGACCAGTTTGTTATCCGTTTCTTTTTAGCGGGTAGTTTAGTATGGGTTAATGCCGCCCATCAACTAAAAAAGAAACTTACATACAGCTACATGTTTTCTAGGCTCGATAATCTCGAAATTTGTTTCATCAAAGAAGTCGAAAAATTTAATTTAATGATAGATGAATGTGAAATATTAGACATTTAAAAACGATGGTGGGTATGGTAGAAAAATTAAACGATGGAAGTATGCTTGGGATGGATGTTAGAATATTTATTTAATTTCGAATTAACTAAATTAAGCTTATTTAGTTTAGATTTTTTAAATTTATTTTAAATGTATTTTACAGGCAGATAAAAAAAAATAAATACAAATTTTTTTAATGTTGATGAATGTGAAATATTAGGAAACTAAATGATGGAGGTATAAATGGGACGTTAGAATAATATTTTATCACCCTTCACCACTACTCGTGGTAAGCAGGGTATAATAAGTTTGTGCAATTGGGTAAAGTAACTGCCAAGAAGGAAAAGTCTGAGACCCATCGGTTTTAGTATACCGGATCGTCTTAGAATTAAACTTTCTGAGTCGATTGTAGCGATGGTTCCCGTCTGTCTGTCTGTCTGTCCGTCTGTCTGTCTGTCTGTGAATCGTATTTTTGTGTGGCAAAGTAACAGCTCGCACGTTTTAGTCCGATTGCCGCTAAAATTTCGGTATGGGGTACCCGCTTCGGCTCAACCAGAACGATCGCCTATTGATTTTGGAAAAAAATCGTCAGATTTAGATATAGCTTGAGCCATGTATATTTTTCACTCGATCGTGGTCCATAATTGGCCGTGTATATCAACGATCTTCCTCAAATTCCGTACATCCGCAATATTTTATGAGTTCTCGGAAAAACTTGCAAATATCAAATGCCAAATCCGTTCAGATTTAAGATATAGCTCCCATATATAGCTTTCGCCGATTTACACTCCCTTTGTCCATCAGAGGCCAATTTTTTGCTCCATTTAGTTGAAAATTTTTGCACAGGCGAGTAGAATTAGGCATTTATAGCTATGAGTGTCAATTTGGTGGAATTCGTTCAGATTAGATTATACTCCCATATATAGCTTTCGCTAGGCTTTCGCGCTACCGATTTACAGCTCATATGACCACAGAGTCCAATCTTTTACTGCCGATTTAATTGAAATTTTGCCGCAGGGAGTAGAATGAGCATTGTAGCTATGACGTGCCAAATTTTTTTGGTTGAAATCGGTTCAGATTTAGATTATAGCTCCCATATATAGCTTTCGCTTCCATTTTACACTGCATATGACCCAGAGGCCTAATTTTTTGCGTCCGATTTAAGTTGAAATTTTGCAACAGGGAGAGAATTAGCAATTGTTGCTATGGCGGTGCCAAATTTAGTTTGGAAATCGGTTCAGATTTAGATATTTAGAATTTGATTTAGATTTATTTTAATATAATTTTCTAAGCATTTTAATTAAACAGAATACTGCTAAATTTATATCGCTTGCAATATAATAAATAAGTTATTACAATAATTTTAAATTAGTAAAATAAAAAAATGACATTAACTTAAACTTAAGTTCAAATAAAGTTGTATTCTAACATAAATTGTAAATTTTTAATACATCGATTAAATTAACATCTATAGTAATATTTTTTATTGTTAAATTAAACTAATTTTAATTTTATATTGAATTAAAGTAAATTCTATAATTCAATTTAATTGTATTTTAAAACTATATAACTAATTGTAATCCATATGTGATTTAATTTCACAGATTAATTAATTTAAAATCAGATTAAGTTAAACAAAGTAAATATTTGAATTAGATTTGATACCAGTAAAAAAAAATTGAAGTTGTTCACAACAATTTTCTTTTAAAGCTCATCCCCTGAATCGGCCCTATAAAATTTTTTCCACTTTCGTTTTGCGTCGCTTTTTGGACAGTCTTAGTAAAGTACGGAATTAGGCTGTTTTTTGTTTCGCAAAATATAATAGAAAATCAATGAAAAAATTTTTTTTTTTTAAATTCATCCCGCTTGGGAATTCGAACCTGTGCCTTTGACTTTTTCTTTCCATGGAAGTTCTTTGGGAAGTTTTGAAAATTACGAATAATTTTTAATTTTTGCTGATTTTTAAATGGAAAAATATTATTTTTATACAAAAATATATGCCGAAAAAAATAACAAGTATATACACACAAGTCCGGCGGGCAAACTTAAATACCCACCACCATGAAACCAACAATAGAGGTTTCCTTAAATTTAAGAGGGCTTGAGGACGGAGGACCCTTCCCGAATAAATTAAAGATTCATCCTATGAGACTATATCAGATTCTGGATTTATAAGAACATTTTTGTTTGAGTTTTAGAGGAATTCATTACATCTCTGTAAGTGTGGGCAAGAAAATTATAAAATAACCGTCTTGATTTGAAAATCTTAAATCTGTAGAAGTAAAAATCTGGAAATTTTACATGAGTTTCAAGCAATTTTCATGATCAGTGCGCTTCTACACTTCAAGAAGTGAAGTCGTCTATATGGAGGGCGTTACCAAATGGACCGATAAAAACTTAATCCAATACACGTTTTTGTGAGCCTAAAATACGAGAATATTTACATTTCAGGAAAAATCAGAAAAAAAACTACTAGCGGTTTCCTAAGAAACCCAGCGAGTTAAATCGGGAGACTCGTTCTTAGGGGGGCTATACTAAAATATGGACCGTACTCACCGTTTCGCACACCTCTTTATGACCCAAAATACCCTCTAGATTTAAATTTCAGGCAAATAGGATAAAAACTTCGGATTCTAATAACCCAAGAAGTAAAATCGGGAAATCGCTCTATATGGGGGCTATACCAAAATATGGACCGATACTCACCATTTTCGGCACACCTCTTTATGGTCCTAAAAAACCTCTAGATTTCCAATTTCAGACAAATTGGATACAAACTACGGTTTCTATAAGCCCAAGACCCCAAATCGGGAGGTTTGTTTTTATGCGGGGACCATACCAAAACATGGAGACGCGATACTCACAATTTTGGCACACGTATTCAGTGGTCCTACAATACTCTAGATTTTCCAATTTCAGGTAAAGTTGAATAAAAACTGTGGTTTCTATAAGACCAAGAAGTAAAATCGGGAGATCGGTCTATATGGGGGCTATACCAAAATATGGACCGATACTCACAATTTTTGGCACACCTACAATACCTCTAGATTTCCAATTTCAGGTAAATTGAATAAAAACGGCGGTTTCTATAAGCCCAAGAAGTAAAATCGGGAGATGGGTCTATATGGGGGCTATACCAAAACATGGACCGATACTCACAATTTTTGGCACACCTCTTTATGGTCATAAAATACCTCTAGATTTCAAATTTCAGGCAAATTGGATAAAAACTTTGATTTCTATAAGCCCAAGACCCCAAATCGGGAGGTCGGTTTATATGGGGACTATATCAAAACCTGGACCGATATAGCCCATCTTCGAACTTGACCTGCCTGCAGACAAAAGACGAGTTTGTGCAAAATTTTTACCGATTGCTTCATTATTGAAGACTGCAGCGTGATTGCAACAGACAGAGGGACATCGTTATATCGTCTTAGAATTTCTCCCTGATCAAGAATATATATACTTTATATAGTCGGAAATCGATATTTCGATGTGTTATAAACGGAATGACAAACTTATTATACCCCCGTCACCATTCTATGGTGGTGGGTATAAAAAGGATGTATAATATAAAAAAAAAATATTTTTTAGAAAAATATTTAATAAATTGGCGCTGGTGAGATTTGAACCAGCGTTCTTTATTTTTCATTCATAATAATAAAGAACATCTCAGAAAGTAGTTAGAATGTCATGCCGTGGTGTCATATTAGCTTGATGTAACCAAAATTTGAATAGACGGTTTAATTTATAAAATAAAAGTTTAACAAAAAAATACACTGAAAAAAATATTTACGTGATATTAAAGATTACGCAACCTAAATTTTAGGATGCGAAATTTACAAAATATTAAGGAAAACTTTCTTTAAAATAATGAAATTTTAATTAAAATAAAGTTTATAATCTTTGCTTCAAAAATATTTTTCATTTAAGACACACACGCACAGAAAAAACATGTTTGGACATGGTTGCCGCATCCATTTAATGCTTATATAGATCATGCAATTGTCGCGAAAACCATGTATTTTATCTTTATGAAAATATTTCCTAGCCGAGAAAAAATGTATGCTGGCAATAAGCCATTTAAATGGTTCTCAAATGCCGCAAACATGTTCTATCATTTAAATGATAGAATTTGAGACCATTATATGGTCGTGAAAATCATGTACCTGACCATTCATTTTTTTTTACTTTTTTGCAGGAAAAAAAGTTTTTTTTTTTAGGTTATGTATAGATATGTCTAGAATCATTATATGGTCATAAAAACCATGTACATTTTTATTTTTAACATTTATATATTTTTTATATTTATATTTTTAATTTTTTTGCAGCGAAATAATTTTATAAAAACATTGAACAGGTACACACGATTTTCATTTTGCGCGTCAGTCGTGTTTTGATTGTTGCTTTGAATGGACGGAGAATACGGAACTATTGTGTTAATTTATTTACTCAGAAGTGGCACGTGGTTTTATGTGAACACAAAAAAGGGAAGTGTAATTGAAAAATGGTACCTGATTTTTGTTCTGCATTTTGCTTATGGTATAATTTATTTTTATTTGCAGTTACATGATGCCTGCGTTTGTACATTTGATGGTCACGAAATAAATATGGAATGATTACTTATTATTGAAATTGAACCAAAATGGAGTGTGTAAAATTATAGGTGATGTTTGCTTGCACAACATTATAAATACAAATAAACAATGAATTAGTTTATAAGTAAATAAAAATAAATAAATAAAGTTAATTTGTGTTTTCTTTTCTCAAGCGGCGTCCTTTTTTCGACGACGAAAAAAGTTTTTTCATAAAGATCAAAACATTTTAGGTTGTGACCATGTTCTTTTAACTGCAAGAAAAACATTTTTAACGAATACCATAACAATTTGGATCGTGGCCATTGTCTTTTAATTCAAACTAAATTATTTTTATCAATATAATAACATTTTAGATGAAGACATTTTTATTTTTCTTAGAACCATGTTAACTGAGGCCAAATGGTTGCAGGTGAAAATGTTACACGGTCGCCGCAAAAATAGCTCCTATCATATTATTTTGCTCTTCGAATATGCTTGTGACAATCATGTTTCTTCTATGCGTGCAAAGAGACTTATTTTGAGGATTTAGCGTCTTTGCTTTAACGTTTTTTTTTTTTAATTAAGATTTTTTTTTACATTTTAAAGTATAATTTCCATTTTTAAACTGGCATAAACCTCGAAAAGAAAATGAAAATTTGATAAATTAGTTTTGTGTACTAATTTTAATTTTATTGGTTCTAGATTTAAAGCCAGATAGGTCGCTAAAAAACTTCTTTATTTTAAAGAAGTCGCATCTTTGGCTCGGATTCAATACTAAAATCCATAAGGGAAGGTCAAAATCTTGGGATCCAACTAAACTTTTTTTGAGTGTAGATGAATGTGAAACATTAGAAATTAAACGATATTTAAACGATTATTCGTGCGATTCGGCTGAAATATTTGTAGTCCTAAAATACCTCTAGGTTTCCAATTTCAGGCAAGGTGGATAAAAACTACATATTCTAGCAGCCCAAGAAATAAATTTGGGAGGTAGGTCTATATGGAGGCTATACCAAAACATGGACCAATACTCACCATTTTCAACACACCTGTTAATGGTCCTCAAATACCTCTAGAATTCCAATCTCAGACAAATTGGGTAAAAACTACGAATTCGAGAAGCCCAAAAAATAGTCGAGAGATCAGTCTAACATATATGGGGGCTATACCCAAACATGGACCAATAACCACCATTTTCGGCACACCAAAAATACCTCTAGAGTTCTAATTTCAGGCAAATCTGATAAAAACTTCGGATTTTAGAAGCCCAAGACGTAAAGTCGGGAGATCGGTCTATATGGGGATTACCCCAAAACATCGACCGATACACCCCATTTGCGACACACCTATTTGTGGTCCCAAAATACCTCTATATTTTCAATTTCAGGCAAATGGGATAGTAAATACAGTTTCTAGACGCCCAAGATGTAAAATCAGGAGATCGGTCTATATGGGGGCTGAACCAAGACATGGACCAATACACCCCATTTTTGACACACCTTTTTGTGGCCATAAAATACCTCTAGATTTTCAATTTCAGGCAAATCGGATAGTAAATACAGTTTCTAGAGACCTAGAGAGAGAAGTAAAATCGAGAGATCGGTCTATATGGGGACTATATCGAAACATGGACCGATATGCACCATTTTCAGCACACCTTTTTATGGTACTAGAATACCTCTTGATTTCAAATTTCTGGCAAATCGGAAAGTAAATACAGTTTCTAGAAGCCCAAGAAGTAAAATCGGTCTATATGGGGGCTATACCAAACTATGGACCGATAGCCACCATTTTCGGCACACCTTTTAATGGTCCTAAAATACCTCTAGATTTCCAATTTCAGGCAAATTGGATAAAAACTACGGTTTTTATAAGCCCATGACCCCAAATCGGGAGGTCGGTTTATATGGGACTATATGAAAACTTTGACCGATATAGTGCATCTTCGAACTTGACCTACCTACAGACAAAAAACGAATCTGTGCCAAATTTCATGACGTTAGCGCCATTATTGAAGGCTGTAGCGTGTCTTAGAATTTCTCCCTGATCAAGAATATATATACTTTATATAGTCGGAAATCGATATTTCGATGTGTTACAAACGGAATGACAAACTTATTATACGCCCGTCACGGTCACCATTCTATGGTGGTGGGTATAACAAAATAAAATGAATTAAACTAAGTTCAAATAAATCAAGTTAAATTAAATAATTAAATTATATTTATTCTAAAATAATATATTATTTTTTTATATATTATAGTAATTTATATCGATGTAATTTTTTTATTACAATAAAACTAAGTTTAATTTAGTTGAATTAAAGTAAATGCTATATTAATTAATTTAGTTTAACTAAAAATTATTATAATATAGAAGATATTTACGTTTTTGATTAAAACATTAATTATCTCAATAAACATTTTAATAAATCAAAAAAAAAAAAAATATTTCCATATAAAAATATAACAGAAAATTTTATGCGCAAATACACACAAAAAAATTTCACGAAAATTTTTCCAATTAAAATTTTAATTGAGTTTTAAAAAATATTCAAT